>CAUYQU010003653.1:0-21750 GCA_963574635.1 Cheracebus regulus | reverse complement strand
CAAATCCACAAAACATACATTTTTCTCAGTATCACATTATACCTATTTTAAAAGTGACCACATAATTGGAAGTAAATCACTCCTCAGCAATTGCATGGCATTTCACAGGTTTAAATAAAATATTGGTTGGCTGCTTATTTGTTATTTTCATCCCCTATTCATTCCTGTCTCCATTGTTAAGCACAATTATTGGCATAAAAGAGGTTTTTAATCCCCATTTTTAAACTGCATTCTAGCCTGGGCAATAAAACAAGAATCCCATTCTCTCTCCCTCTTTCTCTTCCTTTTTCTCTCTTTTTCTAAAAAAAAACAAAAACAAAAAAAAAAAACAACAAAAAAAGAGGGATTTGGGAGTCTGACAAGGTTGGGAACCACTAACTTGTCCAATATTTTACATTTTATTTTAAAAAATTTTTTTCCTCCAGAAGCATAGATATAAGTTGCCCTGAACATAATGCTCTATGTTGTCTAATCTTATTTTGCTTTCTGATTAACGCAGAAAGTATCCTTAAAACATTAACATCCTTAACAATAATGTGAGTTAACCATAAACTTACATTATAATACAAACTATTACACATCCTGTAGTTAAGAGTAGTTTCTCCCTGGCCAGGCGCGGTGGCTCACACCTGTAATCCTAGCACTTTGGGAGGCTGAGGTGGGTGGATCACCTGAGGTCAGGAGTTCAAGGCCAGCCTGGCCATCATGGTGAAACCCCAACTTTAAAAAAAAAAAAAAAAAAAAAAGAGTAGTTTCTCCTTATGTAAAATGGCCTTAAATCTCACAGGTTATTTAACGAAAATAATCTACATATTCAATAATAAGTACATAATTGCTTACACCATTTATATTACAAAAAAACTTTGTAACTATAGATATTGTAAGAGACTAAAAACGTCTTTAAAGGCAGTAAACATAAGCTCAATGGAGAGTGAGATTTGCATGTTTTGTTCACTCCTGTATCCCTAGTCCCAAAAAATAATAGGCAATATGCATTTGTTGTATAAATGAACGAATGAATTAAAGAATGCTAATAAAAACCAAGTAAAATATAATTATGATTTATTCTATACTGTTTTCCTACCTGTAGAAATCCCGGTAGCAAGTCTGCAAAATGTTTGAACAGAGCAACATTATGCTCATTTGCAAGTATAAATGCAGCTGTAGCTCTAGCAGATAATGTCCTGATCTAAAATGAAGAAAAAATGTCAAACACAAAAAATTTTTGATAAATGCAAATTCAAGATTTCCTACTCAAGATCAAGTTATTCTTTATCAGTAAAACTGGTGTTTATATTTTAACGTATAAAAGTAAAAACAACCTAACACACTAATTTCTTTCACAAGTTAGATGAAAATAGATGGTAATATTAATAGGATTGGAATTATTTACCGATGGGTGTTCCTGATCTTGCATACACTGAACTAACATCCGTTTGATGACATCTAAATAGTGCTGCTGCTGGTTCCCAAAAATTCCAGGGAAGTTCCTAAAAGATAATCCAAACATTCTTTAAAAGCTACATTATATTAATATCTTAGTAAAATATGAGCTAGAATCTCTAATGAACTATTTGTTTACCTGACTCAGCACGCATTAATCCTTAGGTTGAACATCATCTACCCATTCTCTAAGCAATCTTGTTTTTGGGTTAAGTGAATGAAAACATACTGGAGAAGTATGGGCTGGGAGTAGAGGCTACTCAGCAGCCCATTCCCAGCTACATGCTTTTATCCTTATTACTCTGTCTCAGTCAAAAGCTGACCTGGAGTGCAGGATGGGACAAGAGCAACCACAGGTTTTCAGATGAAAACTACAGTTAACTACGCTCTCCGACCATCTGCATTCTCTAATCTGAATTACTGATATAAACAAAGATACACTTGACAACTAAAGTAGAAAATGATATAATGCCTAAAATGTATATGATCTTGAAAAGGTATAAATCTAATATACTGACCACATTTTAAGTGCAATAGAAAAAGTAACACAGTGCGGCAAAGAATAGTCACCTAATTCTAGACTTAGACCATTTGCTTATAAAAATACAAGTTTGTTAAGGTACTATAAAACTTGGTCAGAGAAGACCCAGAAAACATAACGGGGATTCACCAGCATTCTCCTCCTCCTCTTCAAGACAGCATTATTAAAGTGGTTTCATAAAAGCTACATTCAGTACTAGGTTAATCTCTAAGTAAAGGAGAAGAAACTGTTCAATAAAACTTTCAGAATCATAAAAGACAAAGAGAAAGCAAGCAAGCTGTGGAGAACTTGCAGTATTTTCATTTTAAGTATAAAAAGTTAAATTAGCCTAAAATAATCAATTAAAAGGTGTTTAGGGCATTCATGAAATCAAATGTCTCAAAAAAGTGTATATACCAGAAAATGTGAAGGGCAGCTTCCCGCAGTCCCACATTCTGAGAGCTAACGGAATCAAAAAGGAACTTCAAACCTTCAGGCCACTGGTTGTTGCCATCCTCATCTAAAAGTAAAGAAATTCGACATCAAGTGTTTAAGTCAGAACTTCAATAGACTAGAAGTAAATGCTTTCATTTCATAAGCCTCATTCAAAACATGGAGTAGTGAAAAATGTCACTTTTGCTATTTTTAAAAACTCCATAAAATTCTGTCCTTCAACCATAAAAATAATAGCATCATAATCGTGTAAATAATATATTAAAAAAAAAAAGACCAAACAAATCAACGAACCAAACAACTCTATTTGGGTTACATAAACACAGATATTAGCAGAGGTTCTTTTCCCTTTTTCTTTTCTTTTCTGAGATGGAGTTTCCGCTCTTTCAACCAGGCTAGAGTGCAAGGGTGCAATCTCAGCTCACTGCAACCTCCACCTCCTGGGTTCGAGCAATTCTCCTGTCTCAGTCTCCGGAGTAGCTGGGCCCCGCTAATTTTTGTGTTTTTAGCAGAGATGGGATTTTGTCATGCTGGCCAGGCTGGTCTCAAACTCTTGACCTCAGATGATCCACCACCTTGACCTCCCAAAGTACTAAGATTACAGGTGTGAGCCACTGCACCTGGCCAGCAAAGGTTATTCCTAAGGAGTGGAATTTGAAAAGAAGGCACCACTTTTAACTGTACAAACATTTGATTGCTTGACCCCTTTATACAGACCATTGTTATATAAGAGTTTAAAAAGCAGGCAAAGCTAGTATTTGATGGCAAGGTCTTGAAATCAAAGTAACAATTACTTTGGAACTTGAGAAGACATCAGGGTTAGAATCTCAGGACCCAAACAGGGTACTCACACTTTGCAGTTTGGTGCAAATAGTACCAGAGAATGTTATTAATATGTTTACTATTTAACAAGATTAAGAGATTTTTAATAATACTTTGTAATAAAAATGAGTGACCACAAAAATCTACTGTGTCACTCATGAGACTCTGTGGTTATATTGCCATAAAGACCTTAAGAGTTATACAACTTACAGACGAATTATAGATGTTTTCTTTTTAAACTTCCCCCCATATTTGAACTTTTGTGAAATGACAAGTGTGCTGATAAGGTGACATTAAATAAAACATCCTTAATCTGTCTCTTCAACCTAAAGTTGATGCTCTGAGGGGAAATAAAATAGCTGCTTTAAAAAATGAGAGCACTTTGAATACTTTGGAAATGTTTCCATTATTAAGTGTTTCTGAATGAGAAATGATGTCACCTATAATAAACACTCATACCTGCATACTTAAAACCTGATTTCTAAGCAATTTAAAAATATTCAAAATGAGGGCCAGCGCGGTGGCTCATGCCTGTAATCCCAGCTCTTTGGGAGGCCAAGGAAGGCAGATCATATGAGGTCAGGCATTTGAGACCAGCGTGGCCAACAGGATGAAACCCAATTGGCCTTGTCTCTACTTAAAAAAAAAAAAAAAAATACAACTGGCCAGGTGTGGTGGCTTACGCCTGTAATCCCAGCACTTTGGGAGGCCGAGGTGGGCGGATCACCTGAGGTCGGGAGTTCCAGACCAGCCTGACCAACATGGAGAACCATCTCTACTAAAAACACAAAATTAGCCAGCTGTGGTAGCACATGCCTATAATCCCAGCTACTCAGGAGGCTGAGTGAGGCAGGAGAATTGCTTGAACCTGGAGGCAGAGGTTGCGATGAGCTGAGATTGCGCCATTGCACTCCAGTTTGGGCAACAAGAGCAAAACCCTGTCTCAGGAAAAAAAAAAAAAAAAAGTAGCTGAGTGTATTGGTGCACGCCTATAGTTCCAGCTACTTGGGAGGCTGAGGCAGGAGATTCACTTGAACTTGGGAGGTGGAGGTTGCAATAAGCTATGTTCACACCACTGCACTCAAGCCTGGGCAACAGAGCAGGACTCCATCTAAAAAAGAATTCAAAATTAATTTGAACTCATCTAAAATATAAAAAATTGACAAATTCCCCATTAGTTTCCAAGAAATGGTTGATACAAGAAAGGATACAATCTACTAGCTGAATTGAGTAAGAACTTACTGCATTACTGGTTGATGAGATTTTAAAATTAGCGTGATTGAGATTTTAAAATTAGCGTCATAATGTACTAAGCTCAATAAATCTACCATTTAGCCCCAATTTCAACTGTTAAAAACACCATCTAAACAAGAACAATCACACTTATAAATTCCTGTCTCCCACCCCCCTCCCACCCCACAAAAAAAACACAAAACAACAAAAGTGGTGGCCATGGCCACACCCTCTTCTAGAAGGAGCAGAAGTCTGAAGATGAGTGGGGCAAAACCCAGGACACCATGGAAACAGCCATGGCCCTGGAGAAGAACTGGAACCAGGAACCAGGCCCTTCTAGATCTTCATGCCCTGGGTTCTGCCTGCAGAGATCCCCATCTCTGTGACTTCTTGGAGCGTCACTTCCTAGATGAGGGAGTGAAACTCATTAAGATGGGTGACCACCTGATCAACCCCCACAGGCTAGTCGGCTCCTAGGTTGAGTTGGGCAAGTTTCTCTTCAAAAGGCTCATCATCAAACAACACTAAAAGTCCAGTGACCTCTAAAGGTCCCCCCCATCAAAGAATCAGGCCTTCTGCCTGAGCTTCTCCCTCCAGCAATTAGGCAGCTTTTTAACCACAGTGGAGCCTTCTCCCAAGACCTAGATCAAATGGAAATAAAGCTTTTTGCAGCAAGAATAAAGAGTAGCATGTTCAATTACATTATTATTTTTAGTTGATCAAAAAGGATTTTTACCTTTAGCAAAATGCATTTTTAATGATGTTTGCCTTTCACCTCACTTAAAAAAATATTTTTGGGCATTAAAAATGAACATAGTAGGCCAAGCATGGTAGCTCACACCTGTAACCCTAGCACTTTTGGGAGGGCAAGGCAGGCGGATTATCTCAGGTCAGGAGTTCGAAACCAGCTTGACCAACATGGAGAAACCCAGTATCTACTAAAAATACAAAAAAATTTAGCCAGGTGTGGTGGTGCATGCCTGTAATCCCAGCTACTCGGGAGGCTGAGACAGGAGAATCGCTTGAACCCTGGAGGCACAGGTTGCAGTGAGCCGGAGATGGCACCACTGCACTCTAGCCTGGGCAACAAGAGCGAAACTCCACCTCAAAAAAAAAAAAAATTTTACATAGTATAGCTGTATAATAGTACATGTATATACTTGTCAGCATACATATACAACAGCAAAAGCAATGGAGTCACTGATTTTTAGTTCAACTGGCAAGTTTAATGTACAAAGTAGGTTACACCATTAATTAGCCCGTGCTTCTAAAACATTATAAACTTAGGAGGGAATACAACTGCCAATTTTCAAGCAAATTACGAAATTACTTTTCCACATGGATTTTGTTTTGTTTTGTTTTGTTTTGACAGAATCTTGCTCTGTTGTCCAGGCTGGAGGGCACTGGCATGATCACAGCTTCCTGCAGCCTCCAGCTTCTGGGGCGCAGGTGATTCTCCCACCTCAGTCTCCCAAGTAATTAGGATTACAGGTGCACACCATCACACCCACTGATTTTTTTGTAGAGATGGGGTTTTGCCACGTTGCCCAGGCTGGTCTTGAACTGCTGGACTCAAGCGATGTGCCCACCTCGGCCTCCTGAAGTGCTGAGATTACAGGTGTGAGCCACTGTGCCCAGCCTCACATGGGTATTTTGAATACCAATAGGTGGGTCCTATGACTGGATTTCAGAACATCTGTAATTTCTGGATCTAAATGCAAAATCCATAATCACACTCATTTTGAACAGAGTAAATGGTACTCAGGTATTTGTAAATTTTACTGTAAAAGATTCCATTAAAAAAAAAGGACGGGGGGGTGGAGGCTGGGCATGGTGGCTCATGCCTATAATCCCAGCACTTTGGGAGGACGAGGTGGGTGGATCACCTGAGGTCAGGAGTTCAAGACCAGACTGGCCCACATGGCAAAACCCCGCCACAAAAAAAATAAATAAAGGCAGAATATACCCATGTTTTTGGTAACACCAGTGTACCTGCATACACACCTATTAAATTCCTGGCAAGTTCTGCAGCAATATCACAAATTTTTTTCCTCATGCTAGATTGTGTTTCCATCTGAATAATCATGAGTAGCTCACTCTTGATGGCAGTCTGAACATCAGAGGGAAGTGTTGGATAAACTTCATCAAATGCAGAGGACAAGAGACGTCTTAGGAGAACGGCGGCCATTTGTCTAGCCTATAAATAGACAGCATTGTTAATAACTAGATTCATTCTGCCATTGATGTATTTCACTGTCATATTTTTGTATTTCAAAGGTACCTTGTTAGTTTTCTAAAGAAGTAACATATGTAACTTTTTCTAATTACATTAGTCTATTATATAGAAAGTGCTACAAAATAAGCCATTTTTACTTAATATGAGGAAAACTCTTAAACACATTACAATTCAATTAGGAACACGTATCTCAGCAGTGATAAACCTGTCTTTAATTCCTATTTTTAACACATGATTTGGGAGAAAAACAAATCTTAAATTGTAAACCCTATAATGAATGCTCTTTTCCTACCTCTCTGGTCTCATTCTAGAATATCAAGTGCCTTTCCCACCCAACCTTAGGCTCCCAGCCTGGCCTAACTTGTTATATAACTGCCCTTTCATTAGCATCTTAGATAAAATGCTTCTTTCATGCAAACAAACATTACAAGTTCCCAATACCTAAACCGTGCTAATCCATTTCAACATGTGTCTTCTTAGATTCTCATTTTCAAATCTGTGTAATTACATTTGGTATTTTCTGTAAAACATTTCTTGAGATTACCAGAATCCCAGAACTTTGGGAGGCTGAGGTAGGTGGATCACCTGAGGTCAGGAGTTCGAGACCAGTCTGACCAACATGGAGAATCCCTGTCTCTACTAAAAATACAAAATTAGCCAGGCATGGTGGCGCGTGTCTGTAATCTCAGCTACTTGGGAGGCTGAGGCAGGAGAATCTTTAACCCAGGAGGTGGAGGTTGCGGTGAGCCGAGATTGCACCACTGCATTCCAGCGTGGGCAACAAGAGCAAAACTCCATCTCAAAGAACACCGCCACCGCCACCACCACCACTTGAGATTATCAAAAGAAAAGCTAAGACAAATGCCATTCTAAACTTTCATCAAATCAAACCAATAAACTATTGAGAATGTTGAACCTAATCTTTCCTGCTCTTGCTTTCTCCAGGCTGATGTTACTCATCATCACTATAATTACTTTGGGAATCCGACCAACAAAAAATGTTAAGCTACAGAAATAAAATTGGCTATTTTTTTCCCTCCATTACTTTTCACTGAGAAATCTCTTTATTGAAACATTTATAGTAGGTAGAAACCTTTACAAATATTTAACATGTTCTAGAAAGTGGTTACAATTCCAATAAAAGTGGTTAAAACTCATGTGCAATTCTTCTCACACATATACTGAAAACTATAAAGCCACAATCAAGCTGCTGTCACTAACTCACAACAATCACTAATTCTTAAATCAAGTTAAGATTTAGATAAGGCTTAATCCAAGTTTTTAACAATAAAATTCAGTACTTTTCATTATTATTCTTTGCTTTACAATTTGTTTACTAGCTAACTTGTACTAATCTTCAAGAATTAGAACAGTCATCTGTTTTTAGTGATAAAAGTTACCCTATATATGGTTCTTCTTCACATTTGACATCCACTTTGAGCTACAGAAAAAAACATGTTACAAAAGCAAAGAACTATCTCTTGTCATCTAAAAGAAAAAAAAAACTGGGATACTTTTATATGGCTTTTAAAGTGCTATGAAAGAACATGAAGTTGCTATCTAAACTGCTTGACTATTCATCTGCTTAGAGAAAATTGACTGGAAGAAGTCAGGTGAAACATGATGTAGAAGTTTGGTGTGACTTTACTTCCATGAAGGATAAGCACTTTACATACAGTTTGACTGTTAGCAAAAAAGTCTTACACTATGACTCTAAATGTAATATTCTGTAGTTAGAACAGTTTTCTAGACTTGGGTATTTTTATACCTTTTCCAAAGTAAAGAGATAGTCAATGGCGTTCAATATTTATCAGGATATTAACCTATAGGGGGTAAAATTAGCTATGAAATGCCTCCATCAGTAGCAGAAAACTATAAAATCGTAGGAAATAGCCTTGTTTTACCATAGGGAAAAAGAATTCCTAAAATTAAAGCAGACTGGGTACGGCAGCTCATGCCTGTAATCCCAATACTTTGTGAGGCTGAGGTGGGTGGGTGGGGCGGATCAAGAGGTCAGGAGTTCAAGACCAGCCTGGCCAATATGGTGAAACCCCATCTCTACTAAAAATACAAAAATTAGCTGGGCATGGTGGCATGCGCCTCTAGTCTCAGCTACTTGGGAGGCAGAAGACTCACCTGAACCGGTAGGTGGAATCTGCAGTGAGCAGAGGTGGAGCCACTATACTCTAGCCAGGGTGACAGAGTGAGACTCCGTCTCCAAAAAAAAAAGAAAGCAAGCAAAAAAAGCAAATTTGATTTTGGTAAAGTTAACTAGGTAATTGGCTAAAAACCATGATTTTAATAAAATATTCTAGAAAATGTATCTGTTCCTAAGTATGTCTTTAGTACACACACTTCATCTAGAGATAGTTATAAGCATACATTTTTAAAGATAGGCAAAAAGTATTTTTTTCAAAAGATTGGTAACACATCAAAACACTGAACTAAGTTACTCCTTTACAATGAATTGTTTCAAGGAAAGAAAATTTTTAGCTACAAAAATCACTTAAATTAGGCCAGGCATGGTGGCTCATGCCTGTAATCCCAGCACTGTGGGAGGCTGAGGGGAGTGGACTACTTAAGATCAGGAGCTTGTGACCAGCCTGGCCAACATGGCGAAACACTGTTTCTACTAAAAATACAAAAATTAGCTGGGCATGGTGGTGGGTGTCTGTAATCCCAGCTACTCGGGAGGGTGAGGAAGGAGAATTGCTTGAACCCAGGGAGCATAGGTTGCAGCGAGCTGAGATCACACCACTGCGCTCCAGCCTGGGCAACAGAGCAAGATTGTGTCTCAAAAAAAAAAAAAAAATCAAATCACTTAAATTTAATAAAATTGTTAACCTTCATCTATCCTGGACATATTATCTTATACAAAAAAAAAAAAAAAAAAAAAGGCTATTCTCATTCTTAATACAAAGTACTTTAAAAAAATTACATTATAACTCCTAGGTAGCTTTCAGCAAACAGTAAGTTCAAAGTTCTAGTAAAGTCTATGTGGAAAATCACAATTCTCATTTCTACTCAGATCATTATCTAAAAACTTGTTTTCTAAGAATGTAATAGTCACAAATATTAAGATAGTACCTCTTCAGCAGCTGTCGTATTTCTGATGGCTTGTAAGAGGAATGTGATCTTTGACTGGCCTGGGATATTCTCATAGGTTTCCTACATTAAAAAAAAAGTTAGGAAAGAATGTTAGAAAACTTCATGGGTAAACCAGTGAAAGAAATAAAGAGTGGGGAGGATGCATGAGAAATTATTTAATCTAGGTCTGGTGTTAACACCTTCTGTGACATGAAATATACTTCAGATACGTTAGGGAATAGAAGATGTCTACCAGGTTACTTACCAAGTTCCTTTCTCTTAAACAAATGTTTCTAATGTGTATGTATGTTTTCCCAATTTTTGCTCCTTGGTTAACAAAACTCAAGGCCTAAGAGTCAAAAAATTGCCAAATGTGACTTATGCCATTGAGCTGCAAATTTTAGTGCTCATTTAAAATCACCTTACATTATGAGAAACTGTTAACAGTTTTTAGACTAAATGATGTACAACTGGTTCAAATTACCACTACTTAGAACCACCAGACACACCCCTAGAAGTAAGTCAGAGAAACAAAGTATTCAAATTCTTTACATTTCTTCCAAGCAAGGATCATACTAAAAGCATATTACATACATAAATGAATGTGGTCAGGATAAATTTGGTCAGGAGGCTTTAATGTCTTTTGTAGATTATTAGCAAGAGGTTTGTGACTCAGGACCCTCTATTCTGTTAATAATGTAAGATCACAACAAATTGGTTAATAATAAAAAGCTGACACCAATTAACAGACAGATGATCAGAACAGATTAAAAAATAAGAACCAACTATATGCTGTCCAGAAAAGTGCAGATTCATGTCCAAGAATTCTAATGGTATTTGTTCACTATGGAAAATAAATCAATTTAAGTACACTTGGAATTGTTTCCTCTAGGAAGCTTCTCAGTAAGTAAATGATAATCCATCATTATCTAGCAATTTAGGGTTTCTTAAGCACTTACCTGCCCTCACCATTACCATACCTCTATAGCTACCTGGCTTCTCTGGAACAAAGTGACAAGGGAGGAAAAACAAGGCTATTTTGAATCCACATCTACCTTAAACCTTTTACTAAGGGCCACTTGGCATCCGTGAGATATTAACAGATAAGGAAACAAAGGCTTACAAGTTAATGACGTGCCCAAGATCACAGACAATGAATGGCAGACAGAACTCTGGTCCTGTAAGGCCAACCATTTCCAAAATCTCTCTGGTACTGAAAGCTCTCAATTTCACTTCTTTAAAAAACCAGTTTTATTTATGCAGTGCTACAGTTTTCAAACTTTTCAAATATCATCTGTCTGGGGAAGAAAAGATTTTGGGGAAAGGAGAATTCAAGATCCTCTGATAACCTCAAGTTTCCATTCTAGTAAAAAGCACATAGGATGATAACAATGCTGAAAACTGCCAAAAAGTATTCACAGCTGAGGAGAGAAGATGGTCTGAATTTATTTATCCAGTAGAGATAATTTATGTAAAGATATTCAAAAGCTGACTGCAAAAATGGTTATGTACCTTTGAGACTTTTTACTTATTATTTACCAAAGCAACTGCTTATACCAGTAGTATGTTTCCATTTAAAAAGTATCTCACTATACAATAAAAAGCACCCAGCTTAGCCAACTATACACTGATGATGTGATCAATGTTTAATACTTAAATTTCCAGTGGTCTAAATCAAATTTTTGCAAAAACTTCTTTACTAGGCTAGCACTCTCAGAAAACTTAATATAAAACCTGAGGCTCTCTACTCCTGCCCTGGGGGAACTGATGGTGTGACTATGCTAACTCTAGTAGACTTAACATTGGGTCAAATATTAAACTCTATTCCATAATGAATTAGAAGCCAATGGTGTGAGAGTTTAGTATGAGTGACAGATGATTTCTGCTGAGAGAGGGTTCTCTCCCTCTGACATGTTCCATTACCATAATCCAAATATAGTATTATATCAATATCATCACAATGGTCAAGGATAATGGTTACACAGTCTAATTTCCAAACAGACAGGGATGGTACCTCTTTATCTTTGCATATGAGTACCTAGCACATTAGAGTATAGCAATTATAAAGACTGTTTCTAATACTATTCCTAGCACTAATCCAATTAGGTTCAGTGAATGTTACCAGTGTTGAGGCAAACAAAATTTCAATTCTATTTGGTTCCACCTTATACAATTCACACAACGCAAAGACTTCTCCTCCACCTCTTCCCTGCCCATGAAGAAGAAATGCTCATATGTACTCATCTCATTCCATAAATATTTATAGTGAGCCTACCCTGTATGAGGAAAAGGAAAAGAGGGGACACATGACTTTTAAGACCCTGGTTCCTAACAATCAGGTATATTTTTCAATGTTATCCTCTGTCCATTCAAAGCTCAACAATGGGCTGGGTGTGGTGGCTCATGCCTGTAATTCCAACACTTTGGGAGATGTGAGGATCACTTGAAACCAGGAGTTCAAGACCAGCCTTGGGCAACATAGCAAGATCCCAGCTCTACAAAAAACACTAAATGAAATTTGCCATTAGAATCAATGAGGAACAAAGTCTGTATGGAGAACCTTAGTAATGATTAATAAATACTTAAGCTTATGTCATATAAAAATGTCGTCATAAATACCATAAAAACTCTACTTTGTACTACTTGTCAATGATTTATTTGATAGTTTATTCAAATTATCAGAATAGAAATAAAATATAAAGCCCGTCTAATGGTGCACACAATGGAAAGTTTTAATTTTTTAGAGTTTTGAAGTCCCTTCAATGATTTCAACCAAACATAAAACCATATTTGAATACAAAAGAAGTCACCTTAGTCAACAGTTTGGTATTTATGTGTCGACTAAGTATTTTTATTTTGCATGAGTAAATTACAAAGGTATTTACTGAGCCCTGGCCAATTCTTTAGTTCACAGAAAATATTTCTATATTTGCTATATCAGACTTAATGCTAATTTTATTTCATTTGATTTCTTATAAAAGGCTTGTTTCATCAGGCAAAAAAGAAAGGGGCATTATATGGCACCAGGGAGCTTCCCTTCACATTTACTTTTTTGGGGGTCAAATTGGAAAACTCTGTATCACAGTACTTACTTTACATATTAATATATTCTCAGGATATACAAAGAAAGTCAAAACCTAGTATATGAATGTTTTCACTAGGAAGAAAGAGACTAAGAGAATAACAATACTTATTTCCAATTGCTCTTTATGAGAAAATGTGCTGAATGCTGATAACTATCCCCAAAGTGATGTAAGTGATAAAAGATTTACAACAGGCACCAATTGGAATTCAAGCTAAACCAGACACTGGTATTTAGTTCAATAGAAGAGAGCTTCCCCACTAGGCTTGACAATAGACTTAAGCAATTGGAGGGAAGAGGGAGAATTAAACTAGCTTACTAATTACAATGCTGTTCTGCTTTGTAACACATGGAAATTTCTATTATGGGTTGGGAATAAAAACTTATTTTGGAGAAAAATTATCTCAAGAGTTAGCAGAAAGCATTAATTTTTTTTTTTTTTAGCATCATCATATCCCCAAGGCAAATTGGTGCAATACATGCATATTACTTCTAGGAACAAATGCTACTTTTCAGTATTCTACAAGCAAACCTGGCAAAATACAAAGATAGGTATATATGTACTCCTGTGCATAGTACTATTTTTAAAAGAGCAGGTTACTGGAAACCTCAATATCCATTTCATAGAGGGTTGCTTATATAAATATCCATATGATGTATAAACTATAGTTTGCCAAAACTCACTTATGAACCAATGTATAATATACTGAGTGAAAAATCCAAGTTGCAAAATAGTGTGTATTATAAGCCCATTCAAGTAAAGAATGAATGTGTATGTTAAGATATATTTTCAGAGAAGATTCATGAGACACTTAAGTGTGGTCACCGTTGGGAAATGGGATAAAAAAAACTATCCTATTCACTGTTTGAATTTTTACCCTGAACATGTATTACACGTATAATAAAAAGTTAATAAAGTGAATATTTGAAAATACCTTTTCAGGTATAACCGAATTTTCGGTGTGTTTACTTAATATAAAACCTCTAAGGGTAACCAGCATATCCACCATCTATTCAAAACAAGTATTAACAACACTGTGGTTTTAAAGACACCTGTAAAAGTCTTCGGCCCTGATTTCAGAAGAGGACCTGTCATCAATTTCATTAGCTATATGTAAAATTAATTTTTGCTCTGTAAAAATATCTGGCTAAACATCCTTCACTTAATCTTATAAAACTCTTCAATCACATGGTTGCAAAAACTCCATATATAATCAATTTCGGCAGTCAGCGATGATAAAACATTCAAAAGTTTCTCCCTCCCTTTAAGTATCTCACAAGAATCGTGGTCTCAACGCTGACAATGTACCATCAGTATTCTAGTGAACTTGGTAAATGAGCTTACAGATATATTTAAAATACTGTCACTTGAAACTATCTCCACACTTTGGAGGCCAGGAACCAGAGGTAGCTTGAAAAAGAGAGAGAGATTCAGGTTAAATTTCAGGAAGTTGAAGACTTAAACATATGGTACCGGACCAGTTAAACAACGGAAATCCCACTACATCCCATTTATCCCACGATTCTCTAGAGAGCAAAGAAAATTTAACTGAAGGAAGAGCAGAGTTAAGTGTATTATAAGCCCAGAGTAAGGTGGAAACTGCATAGAAAGAAACCCTAAAGTCAACTTCACAAAACGGGGGTGGAAGGGGGTAGGGAAATTTGGCTGCTGATGTTAGGAACTAGAATGGTAAAGAAAACTAAACAGAAACAAGCGGAAAGGCAGCAGCGACAAGACAGGGCACACATTTCAAAGACAGGGACAGACGGTGTGGAGATGAGCAGGGAGCAGAAGCAGGGGTGACGGGTCAGGTAGCAGCCAGGGTTTGGGAGACCCACAGCGCCAGGCTGGGTGGAGACGGCTGCTGGGAGGGCGGTGGGGGCTCCCGCTGGGAGAAAGCGGGAAAGGGGCGAGCGGGCAGCTCGGAAGGGGGGCGGCCAGCGAAGTTGGGGCCTGGGGCCCACCCGGCACCCCACATCTGGGCAGGGGCAGCGCGTTGGGAGCGGCCGCACGTGGGTGCGAGCGGCGGCGGGAGGTAACTGGCGCCGGGAGCCGCGGCAGCAATGGCCGGAAAAGCCCGGGGCACGACCCGGAGCCGCGGGCTGCCTCACACGTGGGCTGCGCGGCCGCCGCCGGGCCCAGCCTGCGCGTCAGCCGCGGACCAGCGGAGGCCCGGCGGGGCCGGCGTCGGGAAAGGTCGGCGCGCCGGCCAGGGCGCGGAGATGGGGGCGGCGAACTCGGTTACCTCTGCCTGTTTCCGGACCACATTGTCGGGGCTGAGCAGGTTTCCCAGGAGCAGGTAGAACTGTTGCTGCTCCGCCGCGGCCGCCGCCATTGCGCTAGGCGTGAGAGAGAAGGAGGGAGGGGAGACAGGAGCCGTGAGGCGCGCTGGCGGGCCGCGGGAGGAGCGGGGGCGGGCCCAGCGCGGGGCCCGGCACCAGCGGCGGCGCGGGGCGCGAGGAAGGGGCCGGGCGGGAAGGGCGGGGCAAAGGGGAAAGGGGAGGACGGGGCGGGGCCTCGCGGCCTCTCACCTCGCCGGGGCCGCGGGCGCCGGCGTCTCATTGGTCCTAGGCGCGGGGGGCGGTGCCGAGGCCGCCTCCTCGGGGGCCGCGCCGATTGGCCACGCACCCTGCGGTGCCGTCAGTGTCCGCGCGCCGTGGGCCGCCGGGCTGTGCGCGGGTGGGGCCGGTTGGCGGCTTCGCAGCTGGGCCAGGGCTCGGCTCGGGGTCGAGACCTGGGCTGGGGCTGGGGCTGCGTCGCGGGGATAGCGTGCGGGTCGGGCCGCGGCGAGGGGCCTGGGGCCTGGCCGGGGAGGAGGGGCCAGCTCCTGAGCGCGGGAGATTTTGGTGCCGCGGGCTGGCCAGCCTCCTTGCCGACCCCCGGCCCCTCCCCACGGCCGCTGGAGCAGGCCCCACCCTCTCGGTCCCTTTATCCCTGGGACCCAGCCCTTCACCCCCCGGAAGGCGGCCCCTTTAGGCCAACTTCTCCCTCCCTTCCACCCCCAGACTCCTCGCGCTGTCAGACACTCCAACCTCCCTCAGGGCTGTGGACTCAGGCCGCCCCTTCCTCCCGCCGCGCTCGCCAGTGACTCACGCCTGGGGCTTGCCCAGAAGAGGGGTTACTCAGCCCTGGGCTCTCCCTCCAGGCGTCGGTCATCCTCGGATGTCCACGTAGCAAACATGCCCCCACCCCAGGATCTGTGACTGTTTCCTTGAATCCCTTGTTTTGCGGTTCTGTTCTCGCCATGCTTGGGGAACGTCCAGAGAGAAACCTTTCTTCCTAAAGGAGCACTGATTTACAGGGCTGATACCTCAATCTCAGTCTAGGAACCCAGAGGCGTAATTTCAATTTCAGCATTCTAATGCGTAGATAATACACTCAATGTTCTTTAACTGCTGTGGTTGCCAAAGGCAGAGAGAGCAGTGTACAAATCAAAGGGTACTTCTGTTGAGACCCTGTTGTATACAATACATTGGGCTAAGGATGACAGTGGAAGCTTCGTTCTGTCGCCTAGGCTGGAGAGCAGTGGCCACAATCTCAGCTCAGTGCAACCTCTGCCTCCTGGGTTCAAGCAATTCTCATGCCTCAGCCTCCCAAGTAGCTGGGATTACAGGCGTGCGCCACCATGGCCGGCTAATTTTTTTGTATTTTTAGTAGAAACGGGGTTTCACCATTCTGGCCAGGCTAGTCTTGAACTCCTGACCTCAGGCGACCCCCCACCCCTGACCTTGGCCTCCCAAAATGTTAGGATTACAGGCGTGAGCCACAGCTCCCAGATACTAAAACAATTCATTTCTGCCTCAAAGGGACACTATATCGCTAGTGAGAAGGTTTTATATTGGGTGAGATGGAGAGTAGTTCTACACGGCTGGCAGTACATAGTATTTAACTTAGGGAATTTAATTTCCTGTTGGCTATTCTGCTGTAGTTCTGCTCTTTGAAAGTCAAAACATTTGCTCTTTGGTGAATGATTTTAAATCTTGGCCACTGTGTCCAGAATCTGGGCTGAGCCCTGGGATCCACGTGCAATTGTGATGGCCAGCCAAGTTTTTTTTTTTTTTTAAGAATTCTAATTGATTCCTAGAGAAAGTTCCCTAGAAAGTTTTGGGCCATGACGATGGTTTCTCTACAGGTCTGCAGACCTACCTTTGTTGAATTTACATTTCTTAGTTGTGATAAGTTTTCATTCTTATGCCACCTTATTTCTTCTAAGACAAACCACTATGCACATTACTTTGGAGCAGTTTTTTTTGTTGTTGTTTTTTTTTTTGGTGTGTAGTAGGGGTGTTTGGATTCTAAGGAGGTTTCTTAATCAGCTAAGGTAATTATGATTTTAAGAATTACAGACAAAAACAATTCATTCAAATGACTAGGTTAACAGCAAAATATGATAAATTGCCTAGAGGCTTGCTTAGGGCATGGCCCGATCTTCAGTTACTTAACACCTGTTGTGATACGGGTTTTTATTGGCAATGAGTCTGTAGATTACTTATATTCGCTTAATAGTTACTAAATAATAGAAATTCCAATTAAGTTCGCAGATTTGTCAAAATAAGGACCTTGTTATTATTTTTTGAGACAGAGTCTCGCTCTGTCACCAGGCTGGAATGCAGTGGCGCGATCTTCACTCACTGCAACCTCCGCCTCCAGGGTTCAAGCAATTCTCTTGCCTCAGCCTCCCGAGTAGCTGGGACTATAGGCATCTGCCACTATGTCTGCTAATTCTTGTATTTTTAGTAGAGATAGGGTTTCACCATGTCTTGGCCAGGATGGTCTCTATCTCCTGACCTTGTGATCTGCCTGCCTCAGCCTCCCAAAGTGCTGGGATTACAGGCGTGAGCCACTGCACCCGGCCTATTATTATTATTTTGAGACAGAGTATCCCTGTCACCCAGGCTGGAGAGCAGTGATGTGATCTGGGTTCACCGCAGCCTCCGCCTCCTGGACTCAAGGAATCCTCCCACCTCAGCCCCTCCAAGTAACTGTTCTACAGGCACAAGCTACCACACCTGGCTCATTTTTGTAGTTTTGGTAGAGATGGGGATTTGCCATGTTACCCAGGCTGGTCTCAAACTCCTGAGCTCAGGTGATCCTCCCGCCTTGGCCTTCCAAAGTGTTAGGATTACAGGCCTCAACCCACACACCTGGCCAGAGCTTGTTTTCTAATGAAGCAAAGTGTAAACCTAATATTATTTCAGGCAGGATAAAAACAAAACAATTTTGTGTTAGTGGTGACATCCACTGCTAGAACATGAAATCACAGCCCACCCTTTATTTTAACATTTTAAATATCCAATGAAAAGGGAAGAAGAATTTTAAGGTTAATGAATGAAGAGACACCCCCTCCCTAATGGGAGAAATTCCAGTAAACTTGGGGTAGATAGCAGATGTCCTGACAATGAGACTGGTTCTGGTGTCCAGAAAACCTCCTAGGCGGGGACTGTATTTTCAGTGGCAAGCTTGCCATTTTGGAGACTTTATAATGCTCAGCCTTCTGGGAAGTTCACTGCACTTAGAAGCCCATTTCCCACAGACAGTGTCCTTATTGTTTATAAGAGTATAATTTTCTTATAAGAAAATAACTCAGGGGCTGGGTGCGGTGGCTCACACCTGTAATCCTAGCACTTTGGGAAGCTGGGGTGGGTGGATCGCCTGAGGTCAGGAGTTCTAGACTAGCCTGTGAGGGGTTTCAACAGGGTGAAAACCCTGCTCTACTAAAAATACAAGAATTATCCAGGCATGGTGGCACACACCTTTAATCCCAGCTACTTGGGAGGCTGAGGCAGGGGAATCGCTTAAACCCAGGAAGCGGAGGTTGCAGTGAGCCAAGATTGTGCCACTGCATTCCAGCCTGGGCGACAGAGCGAGACTCCCTCTCAAAAAAAAAAGAAAAAAGAAAATAACTCAGATATTGCATAAAGGCAACCCACAAGAGTATAGACTTACTTATTTCCCAACGAGATCAAATGGTGGAAGGTAAAGAGCCTTGAACTTGAGTCTAGGGGATTTGTATCTTCAGTCTCTTACTAGCTATGTAACCTTGAGTGCTTAATGTCACTAAGCCTCAATTTCTTATCTATAAAATAGGGATAATAAAAAGTATATTGTCATAAAAGTTCTTCTAGCATTAACATATAGTTGGAAGTAAAAATGTGAGGATAGAAAACGTTGAGTCTTGCTCACTCCATATTAGCTGCCATTGCTTTGGCCACATTAAAATAAAAACCAAAACAAAACTGCCCCAAATTAATGTACTTAGTGGTTTATCTTGTGAATGGCCAGCTCCTTTCCCTTACAGCTTATTAGACTTGACACTACTTCCATTAAGTGCTGGAGGCAAATTTGCTTAGAGCATTTGCAACCCCTTACAAAAAAGGATGAGGTTGGGGAAAAAGAAAAGTTTCTCTCCATGATACATGAAATCCTAGGTAGTCTACCATTTTTGCTGTTAGGAAGTACTGCGTAGCCTGGGTGTGACCTATTTGTAATACTGCAGCAGACCAGGCTCCTTAACTAGAGAGCATCAGAATCCTCTCTTGCTACTGCTTTTAGTTTTATGGGCTCCCATGTTGTTGGGAATGTTCTGGAAAAGGGAGAAGGTTGGAGAAGTTAGGCTTATAAGACCTCTGTGGAAGCTTTTCTCAACTGGGACAGAATTTGGTTTTGTCTGCCCTTTCTGGTTGGCAGAGTACTGAATGTAAATAACATAAGATTCTCCCAACTAAATCATTTTTTTTTAAGTTGCCTCAGGTCTCTATGACTCCTTGTCCTGGTAGTTGTAAGCTGTTATGCTCTTTATACCACAATTTATTATGAGGGTCAATTTAGATGATTTAAATCAAAGTGTTATAATTTGTAACTATGCCAATGTAAGCTGATGGCATTATTATTTTTATTAATAATTAGCCTAGTACAATGAAAAAGAATGCTGGCTTTGTTTTCTTATCTGTAAAATTGGAATAATGGTTCTTCATTATTTTGAAAATAATGAAGAAAGAAGTGTTTTGAAAGTTAGGATAATATAGGTAAATTCACTTATATGGTGTCTGCATAAGTAGATAGTAATTATCATCTTTTACTAGTAAGATGGATTTGAGAGATAAATGAGACCTTAAACAAGTAATTACTCTTTTTGTTTGTTTGTTTTTGGAGATGGGGTCTTGCTAAATTACCCAGGCCGGTCTTGAACTCCTAGGCTCAAGCAATCCTCCCACCTCGGCCTCTCAAAATGCTGGGATTACAGGCTTGAGCCACCGTGCCTGGCCTTAAACAATTACTCTTAAAGCTGCGTCTGATGCATAGTCATGTGTATCACATTTATGTTTATATAAAATCTATTTGCATATTTTCTATTAGTCTCCCAATTGTGCAGAGTAAAGTAGTATTTGGAATGCATTACAGATATTCAATAGACACTTGGATGATAAGTAAGATTTCTGACTCTAATATCGCTGTTACCTGTTGCCTAGATAAGAGCCAGCAAAAAAAAAAAAAAAAAAAGAAACGGTCGAAAAATTGTTTATTGAAAATATGCTGAACTGTTCACCTTTTTTTCAGCTTTTTATCAAAACTTTCAAGTTCCTGCTCTGAAGCAGTCTGTTACATACAGTCAGCGCACCCCAGCCAGGGGCAAGTGGGACCCTAACAATCCTGAAGGACCTGGTGCACAAGAAGCCCTCAGTAAATTGCGGAATGGAACACAGGCCAGGGAAATTTTGACTTGTTTTCTTTTGCGTTCTCTCTTGGTTTTATATTTCAGGTTCAGTGGATATCTGCAGGTGGAGGGACTCATTTTAGGGAGGCAAGGAGCAGAGGCTCCAGCGCCAGCTGATATGCAAGTTCAAATGATAGCTTCATAACTTACACGCTGTGTGATCTGCCCAAATTAACCTTCGTCAAGCCCAGTTTCCTCTTCGATGAAGTAGGCATAACAGAAGGGTTTTTTATTACTGATTACACTGCCTGGCATAGTACCTGGCACAGAGTAAATGCTTAATACATGGTGGCTGTCATTGAGAATACAGACTGCAGCCCCTAAAGTTTGTAACTTTAATTCTGATTGCAGATCTACCTGTTAGATTATTGCATTTTTGTATTCTCATTATATAAGTGGTCATGTTACAAGAATGTACAATCATTATGGTTAAGGCCAGGTGCAGTGGCTCACAATTGTAATCCCAGCACTTTGGGAGGCCAAGGTGGGCGGATCACCTGAGTTCGGGAGCTTGAGACCAGCCTGACCAACATGGAGAAACCCCGTCTCTACTAAAAAGACAAAATTAGCTGGGCGTGGTGGCATATGTGTGTAATCCCAGCTTCTTGGGAGGCTAAGGCAGGAGAATCGCTTGAACCTGGGAGGTGGAGTTTGTGGTGCCATTGCACTGCAGCCTGGGCAATCAGAGCAAAACTCTGTCTCAAATAAATAAATAAATAAATAAAAATTGTGGTCAAGAAAAAATCAGGTTTGATTTGATTATGACAGAGCATTTAAAGGCTATTTCCAGCTTTCAGTGCTACACTTGTAATACCCAGTATGGTAGCCACTAGCCATTATGACTGTTGACCAATTGAAATATGGCTTGTTTGAGCTGAGGCATGCTTTAAGGGTAAAATACACAGTAAATTTCAAAGACTTAGTAGGAAATTAAGAATAACAATTTTACATTGGTCACATGTAGGAATGTTAATATATTGGGTTAAATAAAATATATTAGTTATATTTATTAATAAACTATTTTTTTTTTAGAATAAAAAGAATGAAAGAGAGAAAGGAAGAGGAAGAGATTTTAGAAAAAGAGAGAAAAGGAGAAAGAAAGAAACAGCAAAAGAAAGAAAAAATGAAAGAGAAAGAAAGAGGAAGAGATTTTAGAAAA
>CAUYQU010003652.1:0-80142 GCA_963574635.1 Cheracebus regulus | reverse complement strand
TTTTTTTTTTTTTGAGATGTAGTCTCATTCTGTCGCCCAGGCTAGAGTGCAGTGGTGTGATTTCGGCTCACTATAACCTCCGCCTCCTAGGTTCTTGCCTCAGCCTCCCGAGTAGCTGGGATTACAGGTACACACCACCATGCACGGCTAATTTTTGTATTTTTAGTAGAGGGGGTTTCCCCATGTTGGCCAGGCTGGTCTCAAACTCTTGACCTCAAGTGATCCACCTGCCTTGGCCTCACGTGTGCTGGGATTCCAGGCATGAGCCACCGCGCCCGGCCAATGCTGTCTTAATAATGTGTATAATAACTGCAAAGTCTCTAGTTTGGTCGTGGTGCCATTCCACAGAGGTCCTGAGGAAGCTGAAAGGTCAAGGGTGTCCTGCAGCCCCGCAAGACTCGACAAGGGCCTGGTGCTCAATGACCGTGGGAGGGACGATCTAGGCAGCCCTGGCCCTGGGCAGTGCAGGTGTGGCAAATGCCACCTGCTCCGCAGACCATATCAGTAAATTATGGAGTGAGGGACAGCCCTGGTCAGCCGAGGGAGCCCCTGGAGCCAGTGAAACCTCCTGCATCAAACACACGTGACCTGGAGACCGCCCAGGGCTGGTCCTCACTCCAGACCCTCTGCTCAGCCACGGCCACTGGGGATGTTGTCTTTGGGTCCCAAGCCCGCCACCCTCTGGACAGAGTGTCCTGGGGGCCTGCCCAGCAGGTCCATGGTCGTGCCTCACTCGGGGCCACTTGGGGAAGACCTTGCGTCGCCCTACCGAGAGGAGGATGGGGAGGAAAGCTCAGGTCATGTGGCCAGCACACGGGGGCTGGGATGTGGAGCCCGGTGTGACTCCAGTGCTGGAAACAACTTCAGGGAAAGAAGAGTGAGCCCCCAACCTGAGAGCGGGAGGGCCTTAGGGTGCCACTCCTCACATCTCAGGTGTGGAAACCGAGGCCTGGGGTGGCCAGGGAGGCTGCACCTAAGGGGATAAGTCTGTGTCCCTCCCAAGAGCACAGCCTGGCTCTGGGCTGATGGGGCTACCTGCCTGCCACCCACGGGCTGTAGGACCTGAGTAGAAAGAGGTGCTCTCGGCTGGCTTCCCAGGACACTCCCTCCTGCCTGGACTTGCAATCCGAGGGACAGGACAGGGGGCATGTGCTGTCTTCATCAGTTCCTCCACACAGACGGGGAGACTGAGGCATAGCACAGGTACCAGAGCGGGCCAGTGTGGAAGGCAGCACCCTCCCCCTGTATTTACCCAGCAACTTGCACCCGGTTCCCTGAAACGCGGACTGAGGCCACCTCATTAATCATAGCTGCAACGTCATCACCTCATAAATTGTCAAAGCAGCCCAGTGAGGGTCCACATTCATTGCGGCCCCAAGGACGCCAGCCTGCCCGGGGTGGTGCGCCCCACACTGGGCTGATTGTGCCCTCAAGGACCCCATCCAAGCTGCCCGGGCTCCTGGCGGGCCGCCGTGTCCTGGACGATTACTAGACGGAATCTTGTTTTCTCGTTTTCATCTCCAGGCCAGGGAGACAAGCTGCCCTCCAGGGCACTCAGTCAACACTGCTTTGCTTTTCCTCAGACCCTGGTCCGTCCTACCATTTACTGGGAAGCCATAAACCAAGCAAGACAGCCCCGGGGCCTCCGGGAAGGCCTGGACGCAGCTCCGCAGCTCCCACATCCTGGCCGCCAGCCATGGGCGTGGTGGTGGCTGGGGCTCAGCGGTCCTCAGGCGGGCGCCAGTGAGGAGGGGAAACTGAGGACTGGAAGGGAAATTGGGTACTTGGCAGCAATTTAGGCTCAGGATTCTAGGCCAGGGCTTTTCCCAAGTTTGGGGAACACCCCAGTGACTCATTTTCCCCACCAGTGACCTTAGGTCTCACCATGAAAGCTCAAACCTGGGCCCTAGGTCCAGTGTGCTTTAAGGGCTCTGCTATGCTGCAATTCGAGCTGATAGGGCCAGCCTGGGGCTGGGTGAGTGCGGCTAAGGGACCTCCCTCTTTGGGGTGCTGAGAGGGTTGAGGCTCTATCAGGCCCAGGTGCCATCTGCCAGGCTTTGGCTTCCCGGTGAGAGAGGCAGTGCACAGAGCCTGGCGTTCCCAGGCTGCCCACCCCACACTGTCCCTCACCTGGTCACATGCCAGACCACACTGTGCCAGCAAATGGGGCCTTATACTGCAGTTAAACATCCATAGGACTTGCCTCCTCTTATTGTCCCCAAACACCAAGATTTCATTTCTTGACTAATTTTACTTTAATCATATAAACTTGAGCACTGACTCGCCTAGGGTGCGGTTATAAGGTGGGGAGAACGAGGGAGGAGAGCAGATGAACCTCCTGGTATCTTAAATTGTCCCTAAACAAAGTTCTTCACCACCAGGCAGAGTCTAATTTGCTCCTCAGAGCCCTCAGAACCGGGAAGTGCTGCTAGCTCTATTGTCAGAGACCCAAGATCAGAGAGAAGATGAGAATGTTTCTCAAACGTGGCCGCTGTCTGGAATAGGCTGCGGAGCTCAGATCAATTACTTCTGCCTGGTGTCAGAAGTTAGGACGCAGCTAAAGCAGGACTCAGAGGGAAATTTATAGCACCAAATGGTTGTTAGAAGAGAGGAAAGATCTGAAATCAATCACCGAAGCTCCCATCTTAACAAAGTAGAAAAGGAGCACAAAATAAACCCAAAGCAGGCAGAGGAGGTAATAACAGAGACACCGGCACAATGCTGGCCACCTGCTGCGTGGCCTTGGGCAAGTCCCTTTGCGGGGCCTCAGTGTCCACAGTGACTTTGTCCTAAACCTGATGTTCTCTGCCTGGGCTTCCTGGAACCCCAGGCTTCCAGAGAAACCAGGGGTCGGGGGACAGCCCAGCAGTAGGAGCCAGGCTGCGTCATCCTCAGAAGCCCGCCCCCACACTGCTTCCATGGTGGGGAGGTGGGGGGTATGACTGTCCTTCAGCCCCAGGCCTGCACCTGTGGGACAGCCCCTGACTGCCCTAGCTCTGTCCCACCGTCAGGGGCACCCCAGCGTTTGTCTTTTCTCCCTGAGGCCCTCTCCCCCACCGGCCGCTCAGGCCATGCCTGCTGGAGCCCTAGCAGCCGCAGGCCACTGGTCAGGCACAGGAGTCTTCCCTCCCTGCGTCACCCCTGCTGACCCTGAAGCAGCAGTTAACACCCACCCGCCATGCCCCTTCCCCCAGCTTATTTCCCGCACATTCCACACCCACTTTGGGAGGCTGCTCTACACTCTCCACTCAAGAGAGTTGAGGAAACAGGAATTCAAGTTTGGTTCTGGTGGAAACTTCACAAAGGCATGATGCTCTCAGGCCCCGGATGGGCGAGACCGCTTCTGTCTGGGACGGGGATCCTGTTTCCTGGGAAGGAGGCCCATGGCAGTGTTTACCAACAACACAGTCTCAGCCCTTGAGTTCAGAGGGCACAGCCAGATGGATTCAAAGCCATCCTGCCCCTCCAAGTGTGCACACTAATGATCTGGCCTTTGTTTTGTGGACAGAGAAGTAGGCTGAGGAAGGGGACATCGTGTCCCTCAGTCACAACGAGGCTCAGCTGAGCCTTGTTGGCACCTCTGTGGGACAGGTGTGTTGTGTGGGCAGGGAACGTCCTGGGCAGACAGGACCAATGCTGTCCCCTCACCTGGAGCTCCCAGCCTAGAAGTGACAAGTACAGCCATGACATGGGACAGGTACTGGGTGGGGTGTTGGCAGGGGAGCCATGTCCCCTAATGGGGTCACATGGGCTTTCCCAGGGCAGCCTGGAGACACTCACCATCGCCCATGCCTGCATCAGACCTCAACTCAGAACACTGGGTCAGGAGACAACTTTTTGGCTCAGAGCATGAGAGGAGCCTTCAAAGCCCAAGAAAGTTGCCCTCAGGCTTAGGGTTCCAGCACTTCCCTGCGGTCAAGGGTGGGAGCCGCTCCTGAGCAGCCTGGCAGTGGGGTGCTTTCCTTTGCAGACCTCGCCCAAAGCCAATGCTTGATCCGCACCCACCCCGATAACGCTCATATACCACGTTCTCCCATCTCCATCTCACGTGGCTATGGAAGGAGAGAGAGAGGGACTGGGAGCGGGAGGACGTCACGTGGACGAGCGAATGAGCTGTTCACACTCTTCTGTGGAAAGAACCACGGATTGAAACCTGCAAAGCCAGTCAATCACACATTTATTTTTCTAAGGGCAGGGGGCGGGGTGGAGTGGTGGGATGGAGAGAACTTTCCTGAAAGGACTTGGCCTTGAAATGTGAAGTCAAACAACTGGAATTGGCAGGCTGACAGCTCCCGGGCCCCGCCAGCCCAAAGAACTGCCAGCCTGGCGGCCAGGGCGAGCTGAGAAATAATGAACTCATTCAGAGCTGAGTGGGGCTGGAGAGCGGGGCTGCACACAGGGGGGCCTTCCAGCCAGAGGGGCCACGGTATCAGGGACGCTGCAGGCCTGAGCGAGAGTTGACCTCACCCCCATAGAGTCGGGAAAGGCGGGTCCGCCCGGGATGGACGAGAAAAGGTCTTGCTTGAGTCTCTAATGCAGCAAGGAAGTCCCAGAGAATGGGAGTGAAGGAGGCCAATCTCAGATGGGTGATGAAAGCCGGGGGCAGGGGAGCTCTGCCCACCAGAACCTGTGCACTAAACCTGGCCCTGCTCTCCTGGCAACGGTCCCGCACCTCCCAGCTCATTTTGCTGAGCCTGTGTGGCCACCTCCAGGACCTTCTCCTGGGTGGAATCCTGCCGTGGGCCTGCGGGATTGTGAGCTGCATCTTAGCAACTCCGTGGCTGAGCCCGTATCAGCTTTATTTATCTTTTATTTATGTTTTTGAGATGGAGTCTCACTCTGTCGCCCAGGCTGGAGTGCAGTGGCATGATCTCAGCTCACTGCAACTTCCCTCTCCCTGGTTCTAGCAAGTCTCCTGCCTCAGCCTCCCGAGTAGCTGGGACTACAGGCGCACGCCACCACGCCAGCTAATTTTTTTGTAATTTTAGTAGAGATGGGGTTTCACAGTGTTAGCCAGGATAGTCTCGATCTCCTGACCTCATGATTTGCTGGCATCAGCCTCCCAAAGTGCTGGGATTACAGGTGTGAGCCACTGTGCCTAGCCCATGTCAGCTTTTTAGAGCCAAGTTTTTATTTTCATTCCCTTCCAGGTGGCTCAGAAGCCTGAATGGTTGCAGGGCTCCATCCAGCAGTGGAAGCTTTTGTGGCTGGAACAGATAAGGCATTAGGACCTGTGGTGCACACTCCAAGTTAGACTGAGGTCCCATGTCTCAGGCTGCGAGCATAGCCACCACCAAGGAGGTGCTATAAGCTCTGAGATGCTTTATGCAGAAAAAGGCTCCTGACATTTCTGCAGGGACTGTCCCCAAGGCTGCCTGACCCTGCAGCAGCAGGAACAGGTTCTGCTCGAGTCCCGGCAGAAGCACTGGTTCTTGAAGGTGACAGGCCAGCTTTCTCTGCAATGGTTTGAGGGAGGAACACCATGAGATCATCTCAGAGCCCTCACAGCCTCGCTGCTGGGGACAGCCTTGATTTGTGGGTGCTCCCCCAGGGCTATAAATAACCGCACTGCGCCAGCTGTGGCTGGTCAAGAAATTGACATCTGGTTTTCTCTAACCTTTACCCTTCCTTCCTCATTGCCAGGGCACTGTGCAGCATGTGTGGAGGGTGGGCCATTGCCCTCTCCAGAGCCCCCTGAACCTGATTGTCAGAGGAAGGAGGAGACATGGGAGGCCTCTGGGTGGGGCACGTTTCCCTTGGAAGGAGTGTTGGGGGAGCTGTGTCCTCTCTGCAGCTGCTGTCACCTCAGATCCTGAGGAGCTGGGACCCACCAATATGGATATTTTTGTGCAGACATTTGTAAAAACTTGCATTGATTTCAAAATCGAAAAGCAGGGCCGGGTGCTGTGGCGCATGTCTGTAATCCCAGCACTTTGGGCGGGTGGATCACAGGAGGTCAGGAGTTTGAGACTAGCCTGGTCAACATGGCAAAACCCTGTCTCTACTAAAAATACAAAATTTAGCGGGGCGTGATGACAGATGCCTGGACCGCCACTTAGCACTATCAGTTTTAATCACTGAGGAGGTCCTAGGTGATTAAAATTGATAGTACTAAGTGGAGGCCCACAGCTCCAACTCAGCTACTCAGGAGGCTGAGGCAGGAGAATCACTTGAACTGGAGGTTTCAGGGAGCTGAGCTCACGTCACTGCACTCCAGCCTGGGCAACAGAGCGAAACTCAAAAAAAAAAGGAAAGAAAAGAAAAGAAAAAGCACAAGTGGCTGCTCCAGAAAGCAGTGCTTCCGGTCAGCTGGACCCAGGGTCACCCTGGAGGGCAGCAGAGCTGGCAGGGCTGAGGGACGCATGCTGTGTCTGTGGCCACGTCTGGGCCTGACATGTGAAGCCCCGCTCTCAGCAAGTGCCTGTTCACTGGGTCCTGTCTTCTCAAACGTTTCCGTACAGAGCACCTGTGAGTGTGGCCTGCCTGGAGGGGGCAGAGGCACTGGGGCTGTCTGTCAAAGCTGGTGGCCAGTGGAGGTGGGCACTGCTGGGTGAGGCTGTGTTTATCACAGCCTGCAGTCCCAGCTCCACCAGGTGGCTCTGGGGTCCCCACCCTTACAGAGGCCGACAGCCCCGTCCCCAACCTGCATTCAGCACTCGGCCAGGGCTTCCCCATCCTCATCTGGGGGAGGCATGGGAGCTCCGTGGCCACCCCTGAGACAGCCCAGCAAGCATTTCTTAGCATTTTTCTTTTAAACTCAGGGTGGGTTTTTCGTTTGTCTTGAGATGGAGTCTCACTCTCTTGCCCAGGCTGCAGTGCAGTGGCATGATCTCGGCTCACTGCAACCTCCACCTCCCAGCCTCCAGTGATTTTCCTGCCTCAGCCTCCCGAGTAGCTGAGACTACAGGTGCACACCACCACACCTGGCTAATTTTACCTGGCTAATTTTTGTATCTTTTAGTAGAGACTGGGTTTCACCATATTGGCCAGGCTGGTCTCAAACTCCTGACCTCGTGATCTGCCCGCCTCGACCTCCCAAAGTGCTGGGATTACAGGCGTGAGCCACTGCTTCCAGCAATTTCTGTATTTTTAGTAGAAATGAGATTTCATCATGTTGGCCAGACTGGTTTTGAACTCATGACCTCAGGTGATCCGCCTATCTTGGCCTGTCTTGGCCTCCCAAAATGCTGGTATTACAGGTGTGAGCCACCACGCCTGGCCTCAGGGTGGGTTTCGGCCATGTTTGCAATAAACGAGCAAACATGGAGGCAGAAGTGGAAGGGACATGGGCTCCCAGGAGGCAGCAGGCAATGCTGGCCCTAGTGGCAGGGCCCACTTCCCATTGGCACTGGCCACAGCGCTGTCCTGATCACCCTGGCTAAGCAGCGAGCCCTGGCCTCTGAGGTGACAAAAGGAATGGAACAGTGGTGACTCAGGAAGTTCAGACTAAATCGAGACACTAAAGGTCAAGGTACAGGGGCTGGTGCCACAGGAAGAAGTGTCATGGAGTCCCCCAGGAAGCTCCCCCTGCCATGAGGTGTGGAGTGGGGGTACCCCTCCCTTGCTGTCCAGGGCCTGTGTCCCAGCCTGAGGATCCCCTGACATCTGGTCGGACCTCCTTACTCGGAGGAGTCTCCGGTGGCCAGCAGGTGGGAGAACCGAGGCAAGGGCTGTCTGGGACCCTCTTAAACACTGTCAAGGCATTGCTGGGGGTTGCTGTGGGGCCTGAAGCCAGGCTGGAGGACTGACAGCCGGAAGGGGCACTCTCTGTGTCTCTGCATGCCAGCTCCGATGTGGGCTCCAGCTGGAGTTGCTCTGCCACATGGTCACAGAGACCTAGGCCTCAGGGGCACTGCTGGCAGGGATGCGGGTCCAGAGGTTGAAAGCAGAGGTGACTGGCTTGGAGCAAATCTCCCAACCCCCAAAGCCTTGTGAACTTCTCGCGCTGTCTGCCAGATACCAGGTAACCCTTTCAGAAGGAAACAGGCTCTCTGAGCATTCAGGAGTATCAGAACCTGGAGAAGGCTCCTGCTGGGCGGCCCTTCTCACAGGGCGGGGACTTCCCTGCTCATTCTACTTCCTGCCCTGCTCTTCTCTGCAACCCACACAGAAATCCCTTTGCTTTGTCCACTGCTGACCTCAAGCTCTGCAAAGATTAGACAAAAACAGTCCCCTCTCACATCTGTGCAGCCTTCTCTTCCAGAGCTGTCTGCACTGGAGATGAATTAAAACCAGTTTCACCCCAGAAAGAATCATGAGACCACATGCTCCCCCTTAGAACACAAACAAAATGGGCTGCACACAGCAGTGTGTGAGGCTGGCTCGTACAGGAGGGCGGGAGCTGGCGCGCACATCTCTACCCTCGCTGTTCGGCGACATCATAGTGGCTGCTTGAAATCAGCCACAGTGGGAGTATTTACACCACGCAAAGTGGCAAGCGCTACAAATTAGGGCTTCCCCTACCCCAGCCTGAAGAATTGTTTGTTACACTTAAAGTGCACCACTTGAACTTGATAATCCCCAAGTTCATCTCTGTTAAAAAAAAAATCCATGAGATGATGTATATGCACACATATATAAATAAGTCTGTGCTCACAGGTCCACAGCAAGGCAATTTCCAAGATAATGACAATAAAAACCTAATTACTAGTAATCCAGGGAAGGTCTGTTTAATTGAACAAACCTTTAATTATACAATTTCTTGAATAATTAAAATTGATAGTACTGGCCAAGCATGGTGGCTCATGCCTATAATCCCAGCACTTTGGGAGGCTGAGGCAGGCAGATCACTTGAGGTCAGGAGTTTGAGACCAGCCTGGCCAATATGGCAAAACCTCGCCTCTACTAAAAATACAAAAATTAGCTGGGTGTGGTGGCATGCACCTATAGTCCCAGCTACTTGGGAGGCTGAGGCAGGAGAATAGCCTAAACCTGGGCGGCAGAGGTTGCAGGTTGCAGTGAGCCAAGATCGTGCCACTGCACTGCCGCCTGGATGATGGAGCAAGACTCCATCTCCAAAAAAAAGAAAACACACATCTAGCCAGGCAAGTGGCATACTCCTATAGTTCCTGCTGCTCAGGAGGCTGAGGCAGAAGGATTACTTGAGCCTGGGAGTTTGAGGTCAGCCTCAGCCACAGTTATTATTATTATTTTTGAGACAGATTATTGCTCTGTCGCCCAGACTGGAGCGCAGTGGCGCAATCTCAGCTCACTGCAACCTCCGCCTCCTGGGTTCAAGCAATTCTCCTGCCTCAGCCTCCCGCGTAGCTGGGACTCATATGCTCGAAGCCATGCCCAGCTAGTTTTTGTATTTTAGTAGAGACAGGGTTTCACCATGTTGCCCAGGCTGGTCTTGAATTCCTGAGCTCAGGCAATCCGCCTGCCTCCACCTCCCAAAGTGCTAGGATTACAGGCATGAGCCACCACACCTGGCCTACGTCTCCATTTCTTAAAAAAGAAAGAAAGATTTAAAAAATCTAACAGGAATGCAGTCCCATTCATAGTAGCTCAAAAAGAATAAAATAGTACATTTAACAACAAAAGTGCAAATTTTATATTTTAGCTTATATTGTTTATATTGTATTATAGTTTATATTGTGAACACTACAAAGTACAAGAATCCCTTATCCAAAATGCGTGGGTCCAAAAGTGTTTCCAATTTCTCTCTCTATATATTTTTGATTCTGGAATATTTGCATATACATGAGAAATCTTGGAGATGGGACCTAAGTCTAAACATAAAATTTATTTGTGTTTCATATACGCTTATGCACATAGCCTGAGGGTAATTATACAATATTTTAAATAATCTTGTGCATGAAACAAGGTTTTGATTGCGTTTTGACTGCAAGCCATCACGTGAGGATGGGGGTGGAATTTTCCACTGGTGCTGTCAAGTCAGTGCTCAGAAAGTTTCAGGTTTTGGAGCATTCTTGATTTCAGATGTTTGGATTAACATTTGTTAAAAGAAATTAGGCCAGGCATGCTGGCCAACGCCTATAATCCCAGCACTTTGGGAGGCCGAGATGGGTGGATCATGAGGTCAGGAATTCGAGACCAGCCTGGCCAATATGGTGAAACCCTGTCTCTACTAAAAACACAACAATTAGCTGGGCATGGTAATGCATGCCTGTAATCCCAGCTACTCAGAAGGCTGAGGCAGGAGAATTGCTGGAACCCGGGAGGCAGAGGCTGCAGTGAGCCGAAATTGTGCCACTGCACTCCAGCCTGGTGACAGAGATTCCATCTCAAAAAAGAAAGAAAGAAAGAATTAAAGAAGATCTAAATAAACAGAAAATCATCCCATGTTCATGGAGCAAAAGACTTAAGATTGTTAAGACGGGAATGGGAATACTCCCTGCTATGGTCTGAATGTCCCCCCCAGAATTCATGTGTTGAAACTAAACTGGTAACATGATCCTATTAAGAGGTGGGGCCTTTAGGAGGTGAAAAAGTCATGAGGGGTTTTCTCTTGTGAACAGGATTAGCAATTTATATATAAAAGGGCTGCTGTGAACACTGTTTGTCCCCGTTTCTCCCTTCCCTCCTTTGCCATGTGAAGACAAACCACGAGGCACCATCTTGAAAGCAGAGAGTAGCTCTTTCCCGACATCGACCTGCTGGTGCCTTGATCTTAGAATTCTCAACTCCAGAACTGCGAGGAAATAAATTTCTGTTTGTTTTTTGAGACACTGTCTCACTCTGTTGCCCAGGCTGGAATGCAATAGTGGGATCACAGCTCACTGCTACCTTGACCTCCTGGGCTCAAGTGATCCTCCCACCTCAGCCTCCTGAGTAGCTGGGACTACAGGTACATGCTACCATGCCTGCTAATTTTTTGTTTTTTTTTTTGTAGAGATGGGGTCTCCCTATGTTGCCCAGGCTAAATTTCTCCTGTTTATAGATTACCCAGTTTCAGGCATTTTGTTATAGCAGCACAGATGGACTAAGACACTCCCCAAATTAAGCTACGGACATCACACAATCGCCTTCAGAATTCCAGCTGACTTCTTTGTTGAAACTGACAGGCTGACTCTAAAATTCATATGGAATTATAAAGGACCCAGAATAGCCAAAACAATCTAGAAAAAGAAGTACAAAGTAGGGGGATTCATACTTCCTAATTTCAAAACTTACTACAAAGCAACAGTAATCATGTCAGTGATCAATGAAATAGAACTGAAAGTCTAGAAACTTTGGATTTCTAGAATATTTGTCCCCACCCAAATCTCACGTTGAACTGTAATCCTCCATGCTGGAGGTGGGGCACGGTGGGAGCTGTTTGGGTCATGGGGCAGATCTCTCAGGGCTTGGTGCCATATTTGTGATAGTGAGTGAGTTCTCATGAGATCTGGTCATTTAAAAGCACATGGCACCACTCTTGCTCCCATTCTTGCCATGTGAGATGCCTACTCTTGCTTTGCCTTCCACTATGATTGAAGCTTCCTGAGGCCTCCGAGAAGCAGATGCCACTATACTTCTCGTGCAACCTGCAGAACTGTAAGCCAGTTAAGTTTCTTTTCTTATAAATTACCCAGTCGCAGGCATTTCTTTATAGCAGTGCAAGAACAGCTTACTATAACAGTCAACTGATTTTTGACAAGGGTGCCATAACCATTCGAAGGGGAAAGAACAGCCTTCAACAAATGTTGCTGGGATAACTAGAGAGCCACATGGAAAAGAACAGAAGTTGTACCCTTACCTCACACCATATGCAAAAGTGAATTAACAACGTACCAAAGACCTAACTGTTACAGCTAAATATACAGTTCTTAGGAGAAAACACAGGGGTAAATCTTCATGGCTTCAGATTTATCAAAGGATTCTTAGAGATGCCACCAAAACCACAAGCAACAAAGAAAATAAAAGATAAAATGGACTTCATCAAGACTTTAAAAACTTTTGTCCTTTAAAGAACAACATCTTGGGAGGCTGAGGCAAGTAGACCACGAGGTCAGGAGTTCAAGATCAGCCTGGCCAAGATGGTGAAACCCCATCTCTACTAAAAATACAAAAAGTAGCCAGGTGTGGTGGCACATGCCTGTAATCCCAGCTACTCAGGAGGCTGAGGCAGATAAATGCTTAAACCCTCAAGGCAGAGGTTGCAGTGAGCTGAGATCGTGCCATTGCACTCCAGCCTGGGCAACAGAGCGAGACTCTATCTCCAAAAAATATATATAAGAAATGAAAAGACATATCACAAAATGAGAGAAAATACAGCTGACCCTTGACAATGGGTTTGAACCGCATGGGCCCACTTACACGCAGTTTTTCTTCCACCTCTGCCACCCTGAGACAGCAAGACCAGCTCTCCTTTTCCTCTGCTTCCTCAGCCTATTCACAGCCTACTCAATGTGAAGACAATAGATAAAAACCTTCCTGATGATTCACTTCCACTTCATGAACAGTAAATACATTTTCTCTTCCTTATGCTTTTTTTTTTAATAGAAAGAGGGTTTCACCATGTTGCCCAGGCTGGTCTCAAACTCCTGAGCTCAAGCAATCCACCTGGCTTGGCCCCCCAAAGTGCTAGGATTACAGGCATGAGCCACCACACCCAGCCCCTTATGCTTTTCTTTCTTTCTTTCTTTTTTTTTTTTTTACCGTTTGATGTCCTCACCTTTATTGTTCGTTGTTCTTTCAGGCCCCTTATGCTTTTCTTAATAACATTTCTTTTCTCTGGCTTCCTTCATTTTAAGAATATAGGGTATAATACATATGCAAAATATGTGTTAACCAACTGTTTATGTTATCAGTAAGTCTTCCGGTAAACAGAAGGCTATTTGTAGTTAAATTTTGGGGAAGTCAAAGGTTACATACGGACTTTCTACTGCATAGGCGGCAAGTACCCTTAACCCCCATGTTATCCAAGGGTCAGCTGTACTTGTAAATCATATATTTGATAAAGCCCTTATGTCCAGAATATATAAATAACTCTTACGACTCAATGATAAAAAGGCAACTATTCTACTTTTAAAATGTGGAAGGGAGGGTAGATGTGGTGGCTTACACCTGTAATCCCAACACTTCAAGGGGCCTAGCCAGGAGGATTGCTTGAGGCTGAGTTTGAGACCAGCTTGAGCAACACAGCAAGACCTCATCGCCACAAAAATAAAAATAAAAATTCACCAGGAATGCTGCTGTATACCTGTAGTCCTAGCTACGCGGGAAGCTGAGGCAGAAAGATGGTTTGAGCCAAGGAGTTCAAGGTTGCAGTGAGCTATGATTGTGCCACTGCACTCCAGCAGGGGTGACAGAGATCCTATCTTTTTAAAAAATAAATATATAAATTAAAATGTGCAAAAAAATCTGAATAGACATTTTTCCGAGGAAGACAAACAGATGGCTAATAAGTACAAGAAAAGATGCTTGACATTACTAGTCATCATTGTAGGGAATTGCAAACCAAAATCTAAATGAGATAGTACTTCAGCCACTAGGATGGCCAGAATTAAAAAGTCGAATAAGAAGCGTTGGTAGGGGCATGGATAAATCAGCTCTCATACACTACTGGTGGGAATGTAAAATGGTATAAAATGGTGCAGCTGCTTTTGACTAATCTGACAGTTCTTCAAGTGATTAAAAATAGATAAAATGTGACCCAGCAATTCCACTCCTTAGGTATATATACAAGAGAAATGAAGACCTATGTCCACACAAAACTAGCCCATTAATCCTTATAGCAGCATTACTCAAAATAGCCAAAGGCAGAAACAACCCAAATATCCACTAACACAGGAATGAATAAATGACTGTGGTCTATACATATAGTGGAATATTATTCAGCCATAAAAAGAAATGAAGTCCTGATACATACTACAACATGGATGAACCTTGAAAAGATGCAGAAGAAGACAGACAGAAAATACCATATACTATATGGTTCCATTCATAAGAACTGTCCAGAACAGGGAAACCCACAGAGGCAGAAAGCAGATGAGTGTTTGCTGAGGGCTAGGGAAATGAGAAGTAACTGAAGGGTACAAGGTTTATTTGGGGATAGTGAAAATGTTCTAAAATTGACTGATGGCAATGGTGTATGAATATAATAAAAACATTAATGATACACTTTAGATGGGTGAATTGTATCATATGTGAATTATGTCTCAATAAAGCATCAAAAACACATTTAACAGGAACTGATAAAGCAAATATGAAAGGCTGACATATGATAGAAGTGGCATTAAGTCAGTGAGGGAAAGGGTGGACTATTTAAAAGTGATAACAGAAAAACTGTTATCCATGTAGAAAATAAAATCAAATCCCTATCTCACACCATACACACAAGTCAAATTCAAATAGATTTGGAACCTGAATGTGCAAAGCAAATCTTGAGAACTCCTGAAGGAGAATGTAGAATATCTTTCTAAGTATAACACGGAGAGAGATGGATTTCTTAGACAAGATAGAAAATGCACAAACCACAACATGATTAATACATCTGATTACACTTTAAAACTTTGTCTCAATAAGGGATCATAAGCAAAGGAGAAAGACAAACCACAGACTGGGAGCAGATGTGTGCACCGCACATAATCGACAAAACAGTGGGAGTGAAAAGTATAAAGAATGGTTACAAATCAGTAATAAGCATTCCACAGTGAAGCTACAAAGGATATGAATAAATAATCCACAAAATGGAAGTTTCAGTGGTCAAGGTCATCAAACATTTGAAAACGTACTCAAGCACAGTAATAATATAGAGAACATGGATTATATTACAACAACATACCATCACAGCCTTCAGAGAAGAAGTTTAAAGAATCTCACAATACCAAGAACTGGCCAGGATGTGAGATAATGGGATTCTTTCCCACTGCTGGAGGGGACAGAAATGGCACGTCCACTTTGGAGTAATCAGCAGTGTCTATCTAATTAGTAAAACAGGACATGTACGTTTGCTCCAGTGAGCTCTTCCGCATCAGGGCTTGCAAACCTCCTGGACCACAGCAATCAGTTAAGTATCTGCTAAAAGAAAGAAAAGATTCCTGGGTCCAAATATCAGACCCACCAGAGCAGACCTAGAAATAAGTATACCTAACAACCTTCCCAAGGTGACCATATTACCTGGCCAGTTTGTAGAACAATGCTCTGAAGAACACCTAGCACCATATCTGCACAAGGAGACACATCCAGAGCTGTTCACAGTGGCGTGATCTATGATCATGAAAAAAAAACTGGAAATCGCCTATGTGTCCATCAACAGGAGACTGGAATATAAATTGTGAGACAGCCATACATTGAAATGCTTCAGCACAGCTCTGGCCTCCTTCCTGGCTAGCGCTGAAATGCTGATGTCCAGAGCCGGCCAGGCCTCAGAATGAATAGGTGCTATGTAAGTTTCCCCTGTTGGCACCGTGTCCACAAATGTAGTCAAGGGGAAACTGGATGGCGCTCAGTGCTGGGATTCTTCTGCCTTCCCCAGAGTTGACTGCCTCCCAGGCAGGACTGACTCAGACTGGCCAGTGCCCCAGTGGCGGGCTGTCTGCTCAGAGGGTGCTCAGAACGCTGGGTCCAGGAGATGTTCTTAGAGAGGGGCTGTTGTTAAGCTCCTTTGGGGAATGAAATACACACCCGCTCTCAGCCCATTACAACATGTATCTGCTTGCTGGTAACTGGGAAGGCCTGCCTTACAGCCACTCCAACGCAGAGACCCAGTGACTGTGCCTGGAACAGCCTCAGGGGCTGCAGGCAGAGGGGTGTGCCAGCCTCAAGCAGCCAGAATTTCCCAGGCTTATACCACGGAACCCCTGTCCACACTACCCTGTCACTGAGAATCCCTTCTGGCCCTCCAGGGAGGCCTCAGGCCTCCCAGCATCCTGAGATGGGTGGGGTCAAAGCTAAAGCAACACTCAGGGCTGTGAAGAGCTTTTTTCCAGTCAGGACAAAACGTAGCAGGCACTGGCTCATGCCCCGCAGGTACTGGGCTACACTGGGTGGTGGGGGTGCAAGGAGGAGGGCGGAGATGCTGCTCAGCCCCTGCCAGCTTCTGATGTGTGGCACAGTGTAAGCCCTGCAGCCAGCAACTGTGCCTGTGTCCCCTCGGCTCTGTGCCACCACGGCACTTGCCACACACAGTTATGTCCTTCTTGAATCTCTCCCTCCACACCCTGCCAAGGCAGGGTGAGATGTCACCTCTCAGCTCCTCCAACCCCCGTGCCTCCTGATCAGAGCCTGTCACACCAGTGACGGCTCAGAGGGCGATCAGAACTGTCTATGTCCTGCCCTTCCTTTAGAGCAGACGCTCCCCCTAAGAGGCACTCAAGAACCCCTGCTGAATAAATGAATGAATGAATCAATGAATGAGTGAGCAGATGGGAGGACACAGGAGAGCCAGTGACACAGAGGACCCCAAACCATGCCTGTGCCCCGTGGCTCACTTGTCAGGTGGAGACTTGCAGAACTGCCCCTGAGGTGGTCACAGGGTGCATGCTCAGTATACAGACAGCAGCCCCTGCACTGACTTAGTCTGTGTTATCCTCCCTTGCAAATGCCCTAGGAACCAGGTGCAGGATATCAGCAGGGAGGAATCTGTGAAGGCTTCCTGGAGGTGACAGCATCTGGTGGGGCTTGGGAAGACAGTGGGAACGCCAAATGTGCCTATGGGAGGAAGAGCGACTCAGGTGTGTGCCGAACCGCTGTCCTGGGCTTTGGAGAGCCAGGCTCTCGGCCAGGGCCATGCTAGCACCACACCTGGCACAGAGGGTCTGCCCAGACCCCAGAAAGCCCAGCTAGAGAGAACCCAGGTGGCACTCCAGGATGGGGCTGGGTGTGCTGCTGCACCGAGGCGGGACCAGTGTGGCCATACCTCATCTCAAGGAGCTCAGAGCCTGGGGGCCGAGTGGTCACATGAGGAGATGGAATAGGTACACACAGATGTGAGGGGCCACAAGGCTCAAGTCCTACTGTTGCCAGAGTGGAGAAGGGGCAGCCCTGAGGAAGGCCTTACCTTGAGGGATAGGGAGGTGAAGGTATGTACATATATGTGTGCACGAGTATGTACGCGTTTGCATGTATGCATGCCATGTGTGTACACGTGTGCAAGCATGTGTGTGCGTTTTGTGCATGTGTGCATACATGTGTGTTCATGTGCATGTGTACATGTGTGCATGTGTGCATGAGTATGTATACATGTGTGTGCGTGAGTGCGTGTGTGTGCATGTGTATGCACGTGTGTGCACATGTGCATTCATATGTATGCATGTGTGCATGTGTATGCGTGTACGTGTGGGTGTGTACACGTGTGCAAGCATGGGCATGTGTATGCATTGTGTGCATGAGTATGTATGTGTGCTTGCATGTGCATGTGTGCATGACTATATATGCATGTGTGTGCATGTGTGTGCACATGTGTACACACAGTGCACGTGTATGTGTGCAGGAGCTTGTACATGTGTGCTCGTGTGAGTGCACGTGTGTGCATGGGTATGCACACATGTATGTGTGCATGAGTGTGTGCATGTGTGTACACATATGTGTGTGCACACATGCACAGGATGGGGCAGAGCTGGTCATTGCTTCACATCAGGGAAGGAAAGGTAACCACAGGGTGACATTTCAAAATGAGGAAGGCAGGGCCAAGGCCTCTAAGGTCACCTGGTGCCAGCTGAAGAGGGACCTGGCTGTCCACCTGCCTCAGACTCCCTGCGGAATCTGAAAGCCAGAGGTGTGTCCTCTGGAGAGTCTCAAGTGGCAGTTTATGAAGCTAATGTTTTTTCTTTGGATCAATAAAATCTCAGGGTGGGTTCATTCCAAGGGATGTCTTGCTTTAAAGAAAACGTTAGATGGGGGAAAGGCTATGTGGGTCGGCTGGGGGTGGGAGGTGACCTCTGTGCCCAGGAGGCTGGGGTGGGCTCTGGAGATGGTCCAGTCTTGAGCTGGCTGGGCTTGGCTGAACTGCCCTGGCCTCGGCCATCAGGACACACAGCCTGGAGGCCAGGAGCACAGGCCCGGGACCCATCGGCCCACCTGGCTCTCCTCCTGGCCCAGCACAGACCCGCCTAGGCAGGTTATGGAGCCTTTCTCGCCTCTGTTCTCCTAGCTGTGAAAAGGGATGACAAGGGTACCTGCTTCCTAGGGTCTGGAAAGACTGAAGTCGGCACAGTGCCCAACAACAGTATGAGCTCTGAGACTCTATCATTCAGTGTCCTTATCCTCAAAATGCAAATTACAGTGCCTGCTTTATTTCTGGGTCGAGGCTGTTGGGTGGGTGGAGCCATGTACCAGGGCGCTAAGGATCACAGCTGGCCAAGCCCCCTTCTGGAGGCAGGATATGAGGGGGTCTGGGGGTAGCTGGGGTGGGATATGGAGGTATGTAAGGGGGGCCTGGCTCTGCTGCTACACCAGCGCCCCCACTTGTTGCCTCACACCCCACACTAGTGCTGTATGTTCTGCCAGGTTCATGATGGGTTTTTCTTTGAACGTGTTTCTGGGAAAGCTGTATTCTCACTCCTGCCTGCCAGGTGGTTTTTAACATGTGTGAGCACTCCCTTAGGCAGTACCATCACAATCTCACGTGAAGTCGCCCTCAGCAGCTGATAATCAAGCCTGGGGTATTCAGTGAACACAGCGGTTAAGAAACTGGACAACACAGAAATGACCAATGCAGTGGGAGCCCCCATTTCTTTTGGCTCACACCTTTCTCATGAGCCACTCATTTGTATGCATCACAGCAGATCCCAAGGGGTGTGAACCTTTCATGGGGCCACCAGGCTGCCCAGACCCCCCACCTGGCACCCAGGTCCTTGCCCAGCCCTGGCTCTCTGCCATCCAGGCATCTCGCGCCCCTGCAAGCTCGCACACCCAACGCGCCAGCCTTTCCTTCACTCACTCATCCACATGCACCATGCCTTTGGGAGTCAGGGTGTGGGGGACCGGGACACAGGTTTGAGGCAGCGACAGTGCAGGCGACATTGACTGACCAGGTGACAGTGGCAGTGGGTCCAGGGAAGCTGATGCAGGGAAGGCGCTGCCGGAGTGGACAACGGGGGCGAGGATGAGGTGAAAGACCACATAAGGGCCGGTCTGTCCTGCAGATGCCGTCGGAGCTCTCTGCTCAGAGCCTGGACTCAGGCGCTGAGGTAGGAGCCAAGAAACGCTGTAGGTCCTGCCCCCAGGACAGGTGGCAGGATGTGAGCGCAGGGGACTGTCACAGAAAATCAGGGACTATGCATTCCAGGAAGAGCAAAGCAGGGGTCCCGCAGGAAAGGACCTGGGGCTTCTGCCTCGGGCAGCCGGTGATGGCTTCTCCAAGCAAAGGGCGCGTTAGGGAGTGAACTGTGCCCCACCCCCGCTGAAGCCCTGACCCCCACTGCGCCTGTCCTGGGAGATGCGGCAGCTTGGTTTTGTCCGACACTCCCCATGGCGAGGCTGAGTGGTGCACTGGGGGCAGGGTGCCCGCAGGAGGTGAGCTGCCCTCCTCAGCACACCAGGAACGCAGGCCACCTCATGACTGGTGCCATGAACCTTGGTCATCGGGCCAACCCTGTGTCTAGCAGGATTCTCCACTGTAAACCTCCTATTTTGCCCTTTGTAATTGTTAAATATTTGGGGTGAAGGGAATTACTTTAAGACTCTGCAAATATTCTGTTTCTGCTTAAACTCCCAAAGGGCTGTTTTGAGGCTGCCAAGTTTGAGAGAGTTCATGATGGCAAGGGGGAGGTCACGTGGCTGCTGGTAGCAGCTCCTGAGCTCAGGAGAGGGCCCGGGAGGAGGCACAGGCTGGAGAAGCATCATCTGGCTGGGTTTAAAGTCACAACCCAGGTGGGTACCCTGGGGAGAGAGTGGAGGAGGACAGCAGTGGGCTCAAGCCAAGCCACCCTGGAGCCCATGACATGGAAGGTCAGGAAGGGATGGAGGCCGCAGAAAGACGGGGGGCGGTGCTTCAGGACGGCAGCGCCCCTCCTGCCTCTGGACCTCCGACCATGCCCTCCCCAGGCTTGGGCTCCACTCCCTCCTGCTCTATCCTGACAAACCCCCCTCTGGCCCTACAGAGCCAAATCAGAGGCTGCCTCCTCCAGTGCCATCCTAGGCGCCCTCGGCGCAGCCAAACTCAGGACTTTGGTTGACCCTTGGGTGAGCAGACATGTGGAGTACGAGTCAGCCCAGGAGCAGCTCCACATTGGAAGCTGTGCAGCCCCCGGTGCCCATTGCTTCTGCACACAACACCTCCTGCAGATCAAAGCTGCACTGAGCTCCCGCCCGTCTTGGAGCCAGGCTCTCTGCCTGTGAAGTTCTGGGGACTCGAGGGGATTGTGCCAAAGGCCCTCTGCACGGTCTTGCTCTGGGTGGCGAGCGAATCTGAATCCGAATCCATGAGCGCCCTTGTGGGGGGTGGCACTCCTGCTGCTGGCGATGCTCCCAGCTCCCACTCTCCAGCAAACCTGTGCCCCCGGCGCCATGCTGCCTGTTTGCTGTGGCTGCGCACTGAGATCCATATGTCGGAAATGACTAACTGTTCTGTGTGGCAGCAAATATTTTGGCAGGCGGGTATCACACATGTGCACGCAGACAACACGTGGTCTGATGGGAGGCAGAACTCACAGGGGCTCTGGGAGGAGCCAGCACAGGGGCCTCACATCCCCTGTGCCATGCCAGGCGTTCCTGCAGCCTCCATGGGTGACAGCTGCGGGGCGGCATGGTGGCTCCAGGGGAGCCGTGTCCCTGGAGGCTGCAGGGGTGGCTTTTTGATTCCTGGGTCTCAAACATAAACTTGGACCTGTCTGAGTCTCAGGTAAACAAAATCAGTGTTTGGGAACAAAACCTGCTGGGTGTCAGACATGGCAACCTGCGTCCCCCTACAGCCACCACAGCTAATCCTTGCTTTCCTTGGCTACACAGAGGCTGGGTTGGCCTAGGGGGCCCAGAGCTCCGTGATGTTGCCTGGGCACACTGCTCAGCAATGGGGGCCAATGGGGGCCAATGGGGCCCTGTCCCCTGTGGGATGATGATGTGGCAGTGGGGATCAGGCCTGGGACTCCACTCCAGGGACTGTACCCTAAACAAACAGTCACACAAGTATACAGAAGCGTATGTTTGTAGTAAAATCCAAGTAAAGACTGGACATAGTGGTTCACACCTGTAATCCCAGCACTTTGGGAGGCCAAGACAGAAGGACCCTTTGAGGTCAGGAGTTCAAGACCAGCCTGGGCAACAGAATGAGACCCTGTCTCTACAAAAAATAAAAAATTAGCTGGGCGTTGGGGCGCACACAGAGTGTGTGTTTCCACACACAACGGAGACCACAGGGCTGATGTTGGACGGGGCCAGCAGCGATTACCACTGGGGAGTGCAGCAATGAGATGACGCCCACTGTCAGACATCTGTATTTCTTTATTATAGGAACAGAGCATTTTCTTTTCTTTTTTTTTTCTTTTTCTTTTTTTCAGATGGAGTCTCACTGTGTTGCCCAGGCTGGAGGGCAGTGGTGCGATCTTGGCCCGCTGCTACCTCCACCTCCTGGGTTCAGGGGATTCTCTCCTGCCTCAGCTTCCCAAGTAGCTGGGACTACAAGCACCTGCCACCACGCCCAGCTAATTTTTGTATTTTTAGTATTGACAGGGTTTCACCGTATTGACCAGGCTGATCTTGAACTCCTGACCTCAAGTGATCTGCCCACTTCAACATCCCAAAGCGTTGGGATTACAGGCGTGAGCCACTGTGCCTGGCCTCCTGAACACAGTATTTTCTTTGCAGCCTGTACACTACTCAGTACCAGTGACCGCCACCACTCTGTGGGTTACTGCAAAAGCCTCCTGAGCAGTCCCCCTGCTCCGCCCTCATCCCGCTGTGACCTTCTTTCAAACAGCGGCCAGAAGGACCCTTTGAAACCTGAAGGCAGGTCATGGATCTCCTCTGGCAAGGCCCGTGATGGCCAGCCTTGCAGAAGAGAAGCAAAAACCTTCGGAAGGTCTGCCAGCCCCTGGCTTCTCCCTGCCCAGTGCTTTTCCCCAGCCCTCCAGCCACCTGAGAGTCTTTCTCCAGCACCAGAGGGGCTTTGCAGTGGCCGCCTCCTCACCTGGAATGCTCCTTCCCCAGAATTCACATTAATCTCCCTTTCCCAACCCCTCACTCCCCAAGGTCTTGGTTTAAAGGTCACAGTTCAATAAGACCCACCTGAACCCACCTGTGTAGTGACAGCCCTTCTCATCCTCCTACAGACACCCAACCTCCTCATCCATTGCTACACTGTCTGTCTTCCTCTGCTGGCACGTGAGGCCACAGCAGAAGCCTGTGTCTCTCGCTGATGATGCCTCCTGAGGGCCAGTGTGGTGCTGGCAGGGTGGCCACCCAGGGAATGCAGTTAAGGAGCAAAAGACTCAGCAAAACACAAAGACACCTGTAGTATAAGAGGTCCAAGATCCCATACATGAACTAGACTGCGTTACCAGAGTCACATTACTTAACCTTTCCATCTGAAACACGGGGGGCTCTGCCCTTTGCTGGACCTCCTCCAGGCACAAGGGCCACAGCTTTCAGGCAGGACATCCTGGATGCCTTGTGCAGGGCATTCGGCCAAGCCCCTAAGCGTTCCCATTCGGCCTGCTGTTTGGTAGGCACATTTCCCAAATGGAAGCGCGTTCCTATCTAGTCTTTAAAAATGGCCGCTCATTCCTCAAAAAGTTAAACATGAATTACCACATGAGACAGGATTTCCACAACTAGATATATCTACAAGACAACTGGAAACGTGTCCACACAAAAACCCGTGCGTCAGTGTTCACAGCACCACTGTTGACAGCAGCCAACAAGTCGAAGTGTATTAGATCGTCTTCACGCTGCTGATAAAGACATACCAGAGATTGGGCAATTTACAAAGAGAGGTTTGTTAGACTTACAGTTCCACATGGCTGGGGAGGCCGCATCATCACAGCGGAAGATGAAAGGCGGCACGTCTCACATGGGCACAGACAAGAGAAGAGAGCCTGTGCAGGGAAACTCCCCTTTTTAAAACCATCAGATCTCCTGAGACTTCTTCACTATCATGAGAACAGCATGGAAAAGACCCATGACTCAATTACCTCCCACCGGGTCCCTCCCACAACACGTGAGAATTCAAGATGAGATTTGGGTGGGGACACAGCCAACCTGTATCAGAAAACAACCCAAATGTCTGTCAACTGATAACAGATCAACAAAACGTGGCCTATCCACACAGTGGATCCCAAAGCAGTGGGAGGGCGCCGGGAGTGGTGCAGGCAGAAGGCGCCGGTCGCCAGCACAAGCTCATTACAGACAAACCTGGGGGGCATCCTAGTGTTCCTCGGCACCTGCCCTTACTTCTGTAGAACACAGAAAAATTTAAAAATGAAATGAAGTAAGGTGTGTAAAGAGGAGGCGAGAGTGACTGCTCCAAAGGTGGCCTCCTCCCCACTGCCCTGGGGACAACAGTCTCCCCCACAGAGCGCCAGACACAGAAGCCCAGTGCCAGCACACGCCCAGCATCTCACTGTACCAAGGACCTGTATGAGAACATTCCAGACCCCATTCCATGGTCGGCCCTGTAAGCCTCTCTCGGCATACAGAGAAAGGGCAGAACTTGACACGCGTCAGAGTGGGAAGAAGCCACACCTCCCCACAGCACCACAGAGGGACCGTGCGAGCTCAGTGCTGAGCAAAAGCAGGCAGACACGAAAGGGTCCTCACCGCATGGTTTCACCTCAGTAGAGCAAAGGAGTGAACAGAATTTTCCTGAGGGCAGAGGCCAGGGAGTGGTTACTCCAGGGATGGGGGTGGCAGGAAAAGGGCAAGAAGGGGCAGGAGGTGTCCTGCTTCTCGACCTGCAGCTGGTTTCAGGATGTCTTTCACTCTGTGAACATCTATCAGATTTTACCCTTATGATATGCACACTTCTCTGTAGGTATGTTATTTTTCAATAAAATTAAAGAAATAAAAGAGAACCGGCCGGGCATGGTGGCTCCTGCCTGTAATCCCAGCACTTTGGGAGGTGGAGGCAGGCAGATCATGAGGTCAAGAGATAACCATCCTGACCAGCATGGAGAAATCTTGTCTCTACTAAAAATACAAAAATTAGCTGGGTGTGGTGGTGCACGCCTGTAGTCCCAGCTACTTGGGAGGCTGAGGCAGAATACTTGAACCCAGGAGGCGGAGGTTGCAGTGAGCCAAGACTGCGCAACTGCACTCCAGCCTGGCAACAGAGCAAGACTCTATCTCAAAAAAAAAAAAAAAAGAAATAAAAAAGAACCATAGAACATTACACAGCTATTAAGACCATGCATCAGAGCAGATCATAGTGAGCCACTGTGTCTGTGCACTCATGTGTGTGCACGTGTACAGTGTGTAGGAATATGTACGTGTAGTATGAGTGGGTGCGTGTGTGTACAGTGTGTGCATACATGTGCATGTGTATCCATGTGTTTGTGCACTGCATACATGTGCACATGTGTAAGTACATTAGTGTGCATGTGTGTGCACATGCGTGTCTGAGGAGAGTAGCAGCCCAGTCAACCACAGATCATAAGCCACAGCTGGGAACACATGTGGCTGTTGTGGCTGGCTAGGCTGCTGACCAGCAGTGTCAAGCCAGAGCATTGCCGAGTGGTCACTAGGTGAAATTAAGAACTCCCACAGCCACAAAGGATGCCTTCACTCATAACACCGGTTACTATCTATCAAGTGTTGCTATGAGCCAGGCGGTCAGCCAAGAACCTCACTCGTATTTTCTATTCTCTTATTTATTCCCACTCATAAGTGGCAGGGGCCGAGGCTGAGGGGTGGCCAGGGGTGCGTGGAGGGCGGTCAGCGGCTGAGTAGGGATGTGATGCCCACAGCCCTGGTCGGCTCGGGCGTGGGCTTACTCCCTGGTTTGGGTCTTCTCTCTGATTCAGTAAATGCTCACCACAGTTTGCTCTGCCCAGGCCTGTGGACACAGCTGACCACGACAAGGCCTGCCCACTGCAGCTTCCAGTCCACTGCAGGGACAGGTGCCGACACGATCACAGCGGAGGTCTGGACAAAGGGCCGGAGCACCCCGAGGATGGGGCTTCAAGGGCGCCTACCCTCAGGACTCCTGGAGCAGGATGAGAACCTGCCTCTGAGCTCCTGGAGTCCCGGAAGCCCCCACAGCTGGCTGCACCCCTCTGCAGGCCACCTGGACCCCTGCCCTCCCTCTACACTGGGAGCTCAGCAGGATGAGCAGGGCCTGTCTCTGCGGGGTCCCAGTGCTGGAAGGTGCCATCTGGAGGACAGCTGGATGGTGGTGGGTTTGGGCTGCTCACAGGGGTGTGTGACCAGCACTGCTAGAAGTGGGGCCTGACCTTGGGAGGGAGGCTCCCGCCCCTGGACAAAGTGCAGGGAAATCCAACAGAACCCCAGACGGCCCCCCAGGCCTGGCTGTCCCTCAGACTCTCAGCCTCCTCCCTCTGTCTCAGGTGCCCCCAACCTCCCACTGCACAGCCTCACGGTGGCCAGGCCAAGTGTCTGCTGGGGCTCCATCCATCAGCCCTGCATGAACGATCCCAAAAGGCAAGCGTGTGCTGGTAACTGGCTCTCCAGGGGGCTGAGGGAACCCTGGTCTGTGCATTTGCCAACCTCCATGGTGTAAATACTTCCACCGTGGCCAATTTCAAGCTACAGAACAGAGTTGGCAAGAGATGTCACAACTGACTCCTGCCAGCTAGTCCAAGCGGGCTCCAACACCCCAAGGCCTAAATCACAGGCACCCACATGCTGCTTGAGGCCCTGGCTTGGTGAAAGTTTGAGGGACACCAGAGGCTGGGCAGAAGCTGCAGGGGTGGCCGGCGCCCGCAGTCTTCCTGCCCTGCACCCCCAGGGGTCAAGTAAGTGGTGTGTCCCCCAGGGGGAAAGACAACCCTCCTGAGAATGGGTCTCCCGGGAGTCCCATGATGCTACCCAGACTCCTGCAATCGGGAGGGCGCCAAGAAAAACCACACGTCTGTTCTCCAGGCCCTGGACCGCATCGAGTAACCGGAGAAGGTGCGGCCGGGAGGCCAGGCTGGGCTGGAACCGCTGGGCGCTGCCACACCTGTCCCTGCTCTTGCTGCCGCCTGAGTGGCATGGCAACTGCCCACAACAAACACTGCAGGGCAGCCAAGCCCAGCTCTGCAGGCCACCCAGGGGCAGGTGGACGCCTCCAGGCCACCCCGGCAAAGGCCCTCCGCGGACTGCAGGGGACACTCTCTGCTCTGCTTCCCCAGTCTTCTCCCGTTTCTGAGGGTGTCAACCCCATTTCTCCTTAGCTCCCGCAGTGACACCCCTTCCCCCTCCCAGCTCCTCCGCTGTAACCCGACACCGGGCTGGAGCAGGGTGGATCCACAGGGCCCTTGCCAGCCTTCCCCATGCCTTCCTGTGGCCTTGAGCAAGGCCAAAACGCCCTCCGGGACCCCAGCTGCAGGTTGGGATGATGGGAACCAGGCTTCTTCCGCCTGTGCCGAGAAGTGACACCAGAAGAGACCTGGAAATTCTTGGGCGACAGTGGCCGCCTGGGGCGCATGGCATGGGACAGCATTCCTTGTCAGGCTCCATCCTGAACAATGTCCTCCCCAGGGCATCCCCAACGAGCAAAAGGTCAGACTGATACCCTAGGCTGCATGGCTATTGATTTAAAAATAGTGTCCTTTCTAAAATTAGATACCAAATCTGCAACCCCAGCTCTGTTGATCCTCCTCCTAAACTAAACCTAATCCTCAACATAAACCGCCACAGAGACTCACAAGTGAATTCCTGGGGACTGTGGCCTGCACACAGAGCCCGGAGACACTGTGTTTCTCGACCCTCAGTAAGGGACGGCAAAAGAGACCAGTTCTCTCTTCTGCAAGTAGATGAAGAACGCACAAGAAAGCAACAAACAACAAACAAAACCCCCATTGCAGGCAAAACCTGCCTTCGCACGCTTGTATCTCAGCTTTCGCAGAAGCTCGGGTTGCCGTGGGAAGGGGAGCTTTGGCGAGTGGAGCCCTTGAGTATCTCAAGTGGCCTCGCTTATTGCTGGGTGCCATGTTTGCAAACATCAGAGCAGAGTGCGTAAAGATGCATGGAGCCTGGCACGGAGTGCCTGCTGGATAAAGACACCAAGCCGGACAGACACACGGGCTCCTGCGACAGCCTCCACCTCACTCCCTCATGGACACGGCCTCCTGGCTTATTGCCTAGTGGGAGGACAGGCTAGAAGAGGTGGGTCTGGCCCAGCTGAGGATGTAGGTGTGGAGAAATGCAGGGCAGAGCCCCAGCAGCAAAATGGCCAAAAACAGTTTCCTTCCACCCTGGCAAGTCCGACCCTAGAACCCAGAGTGGCTGTCAAGTGACTTTCTAGAAACCTGGTGCACCCTATGCGCTCTTTGAGAATGGCTAGCACAGGAGCCGGACCTGGCTCATGCGCCTTTTTAAATAGATGGTATAACTTCTATTTAATTTTGTTTTTCCTTAAGTTATTGGGGTACAGGTGGTATTTGGTTACATAAGTTATTTAGTGGTGATTTGTGAGATTTTGCTGCACCCATCATGCAAGCAGTATACCCTGCACCCTATTTGTAGTCTTTTATCCCTCACCTTCCCCCTCCCAATCTTCCCCCAGGTCCCCAAGGTCCATTGTATCATTGCTAAGCCTTTGCGACCTCACAGCTTAGCTCCCACATTATCAGTGAGAATATACGATGCTTGGTGTTCCATTCCTGAGTTACTTCACTAAGAATAATAGTCTCCAATCTCATCCAGGTCACTGCAAATGCTGTGAATTCATCTAAATATAGGGTATAACTTTTCCATCATAAAAACGTAATATAAGCATGACAGACATTGGAACCTAAGAGATATGAAGAAAAACTCTCCGTAATTCCATAGCACAGTGCGCTGCCCCCCGCCCAGACTCAGCGTCTTTCCCTGCGCCTGCCTCCTGACGCAGCCGTCTCCCACTGGGGAACCAAGAGCTTGTGCTCCGAGGACTCACACCTAGCTGGGACTCTGTTCGTATCTGTAGGAAGGATGTCAGGAGACTGATGTTCAGACAGATAGACCACTAAATGACAATCCAAGGCTGGGCACGGTGGGGCACACCTGTAATCCCAGCACTTTGGGAGGATCACCTGAACCCAGGAGTTCAAGACCAGCCTGGGCACCATAGTGAGACTCGTCTCTTTAAAAAAAAGTCAAAAATCAGCTGGGTGCTATAATGTACACCTGTAGTTCCAGCCACTCAGGAGGCTGAGCTGGTAGGATCGCTTGAGCCCAGGAGTTGAAAGTTGCAGGGAGCCATGATCATACCATTGCACTCCAGCCTGGGTGACAGGGTGCCCCATCTGTAAAAAAAAAAAATTGTTGGCCAGGTGCGGTAGCTCATGCCTGTAATCCCAACACTGTGGGAGGCCAAAGCCGGTGGATCACAAAGTCAGTAGATCGAGACCATCCTGGCTAACACAGTGAAACCCTGTCTCTACTAAAAATACAAAAAAATTAGCCGGCTATGGTGGCACGTGCCTGTTGTCCCAGCTACTCGGGAGGCTGAGGCAGGAGAATCACTTGAACCCGGAGGCGGAGGTTGCAGTGAGCTGAGATCCCACCACTGCACTCCACCGCTGGACAGACACACAGGCTCCTGCGACAGCCTCCACCTCATCCCTCATGGATACGGCCTCCTGGCTTATTGCCTAGTGGGAGGACAGGCTAGAAGAGGTGGGTCTGGCCCAGCTGAGGATGTAGGTGTGGAGAAATGCAGGGCAGAGCCCCAGCAGCAAAATGGTCAGAAACAGTTTCCTTCCACCCTGGCAAGTCCGACCCTAGAACCCAGAGTGGTGACAGAGTGAGACTCCATTAAAAAAAAATGTTAAATATAAAAAGCAAATGTTGAACTTTGATCCATTCCAACCCCTCACCCTCACCCCGCTGCGTAAGCATCTGCCTGGGTGTGCAGCTCCCAGCCTCTTCCTCCCAGCGGCATGCTTGTCCCGGAGTTGTCATTGCTCTGAACCAAGAACGCCTGTCATCAGCTCCTGCCACTTATCACAGGCATTCTGGGTTGCTACGTATGAAGGCTTTTATCCTTCGCCCTTTATCCTTGTTGCATTGTTGTTTTAGTAAACTTTTAATTTGGGGATGACTTAGATTCACATGCAGTTGTAAGAACGCTGTGATTCAGTTTCCCCTAATAGTAACATATTGTAACACTACAGAACAATATCAAAGCCAACCTATTGACATTGATAGTGAAATAAAGGTTTCCATACCACCAGGACACCTCAGGCTGCTCTTTATAGCCACGCCCACTGCCCTCCTGTCCGGCCCCATCCAACAGCATCTGTGTTGCACGATACAATTTTGTCATTTTGAGAATGTTCTATACCTGGAATCAGAAAGTACCTAGCCTGTTGGGATAGGCTTTTTTCACTGGGAATCCATCCAAGTCATTGTGAGTATCAAGTTTGTTTCTTTTCTGTGCAGTATCTGGATTTTACAAAAAAATAAAGAGTTTGTTTCTTTTTATTGCTGAGTACTATTCCATGACGTGGAGGCAGTTCCTCTCGTTACCCACTGAAGGACATCTATCTGTCTGGGTTGCTTCTAGTTTGGGGCTATTATCAATAAAACTGCTATGAAATTACAAGTTATAATTAACATAAAAACCTATACACATAGGGCAGTTACCTCTGATAACTGCCCAGGAGTACCATGCCTGAGTTTTAAGACATTGCCAAGCTACTTTCCAGAGTGCTGATATCATTTTACCTTCTTACCAGTGATGTTTGAGCAATCCAGATTCTCATTGTTCTCACTGGTATTTTTTATTTTAGCATTCTTTTTTTTTTTTTTTTTTTTTATATGGAGTCTTTATTTCTCTGTCGCCCAGGCTGGGGTGCGGTGGCGTGATCTTGGCTCACTGCAACCTCTGCCTCCCAGGTCAAGTGATCTTCCCACCTCAACTTCCCAAGTAGCTGGAATTATAGGTGAGTGCCACCACGCCTGGCTAATTTTTATATTTTGAGTAGAGACAGGGTTTCGCCACGTTGGCCATGCTGGTCTCGAACTACTGGACTCAAGTGATCCACACACCTCAGCCTCCCAGAGCGCTGGGATTATAGGTGTGAGCCACCACCCCCGGCCTATTTTAGCCGTTGTGATAGGTGTGTAGTGATATCTCATTGTGACTTTAAATTGCTTTATCTTAGTGACTTGTGACACCTTTCTGTGTGCTTTTCTGCCATTTGTATATCATCTTTGGTGAAATGTCTGTGCTTTTCAGTCTATTTTTTCTCTGTTCTGATTGGGTCATCTCTATTTTTCTGCCTTCAAGTTCACAGACTCTTTCCTCTGTCCCCTTGATTCTGCTGTCAGATCCAACCATGGAATTTTCTATTTTGGCTATGGTGTTTTTCAGTTATAAAATTTGCATTTGGCTCTTCATTATATCTTCTATTTCTTTGTTCGTTTGAGACAGGGTCTCATCCTGTTGCCCAAAATGGAGTGCAGTGGCACGATCTCAGCTCACTACAGCCTTGGCCTTTCAAGCTCAGGTGATCTTCCCACCTCAGCCTCCTGAGTAGCTGAGACTACAGGTGTGCACCACCATGCTCAGCTAATTTTTTAATTTTTATAGAGACAGGATCTCCCTATGTTGCCCAGGCTGGTCTCGAACTCCTGGGCTCAAGTGATCCACCCACCTCAGCCTCCCAGAGTGCTGTGGTCACAGGCATGAGCCACCGGGCCTGGCCCTATATTTTCTATTTCTTTGCTGAGCTTTTCTACTTTGTCATTTGTTTTGAGCATATTTGCAATTGCTGGTTGAAGCATTTTTCCAGTATCTGCTTTAAAACCTTTGCCCTGACATGTGAGTCAGCTCAGTGCTGCTGTCTGCTGGTCTTCTTTTCTCATTCACGTTGAGGTTTCCTTGGTTCTTAGCATGACAGGTGGTTTTGTACCGCAAGCTGGACATTCTGGGTGTGTGGTGTGAGACTCTGAATCTTATTTAAACCTTCTCTTTCAGCTGGCCTTCTTTGGACACAACTCTGGCAGGGGAAGAGGGCAGTACTGTCTTACTCTGCTTGGGTCGGGTGGACATACAGGTTCCCCACTTGGCCTCTGCTGACACTGAGGTGGGGGAGGTGCTCTTATTACTGCTGGTCAAGGGGGGAGTTTTTCCCTGGTTGGGAGGTGCAGAACCCCTCATCACTGTGTCCCGTATGGGCTCCATTGACACTGTTGTGGGGGGATGGCCTGGTGACCTCTGAGTGGCAGTGAAGTCCTCCTGACTCTTCAGTATGACACTGCCTGTCAAGTGGGAGAGGAAGGGATGTCCTGTTCCCACTGACTGGAGGAAACACAGGCTTACCATGTGGTCTCCACTGATGCTGCAGTGAGGGGACCTCACTCCCGCTCTGCTCCTGGCTCCCTCCTTGGTCTTCTCTGACCCCCCCAGTGGTAGGGGTTTATTTGAGCCTGGTGAGTGTTTTGGTGCAGGCTCCCCGCTGAGCCCTTGCTGACACGGATGGGGGTGGGGCTACAGAGTTTTCTGCGGTGTTTGGCTGGAGTACCACAGTTAGTGCCTGTTTTTGTCTCACCACGTGCCCCTGGCTCTGTCCTTCAGCCTGGGAGAGCCGGCTTCGGCAGAGGCTCCTGGCGGCTTCTTCAGCTCCATGTCTGAGATGTACAAGGCACAAAGGAAACCCAGGGAACTCAGCCCTCCACGGATCTCCAGGTCCTGAGGTCTCTGGCCCGTTGGCCTTCTCCTGTCTTCCTTTCAGCCCCTTCCGTTTGTTTCATAACTGTGTCCAGGGTTTCCCGTTGCACGTGGCAGGAGGAATAAGGAAAGGCCCTTGTGCTCCACCTTGCTGGAAGTGGCAGTCTCTAAGCTGCTCTTCATGGTTTGGATTTTCTCCTCTTGCAACCAGGGTGGGGCTTGGTGAAGCAACATCGTGTGTCTGACAGATGATCCCCTGAATGTGTTCACTTTGCAGAAGACCCTGGAGAGCCCCAGAGGGGCTCCTCAGGCAGGAGCTGAACCCCAGGCCCCTCTGTAACTGGGCCGGCTGGGCTGCAGCCCCTCGTCCCCGGCCAGTGTCCCCGCTCACCTGTGAGCCTGAGTTGGGAGCATGCCATGTGCTCTGGAGGCAGAAACACCATGGAGGCCCACTCTTGAGTCACGGCTAATTCCGCTGATTGACAGGGAGGGGAGCAAGGGCTCATGTGCTCCCTGAGCAGGCCGCCGAGAAGGGTATTTTTAGATTTCCTTCTCCTACGGCTTTAGCTAAGACTCAGCAATCTGGTCTTTTCCCTGCAGGCCAAATTGCAAAAGCAGATGGGTCTGTTTCAAAGCTAACAAGTACATGCTATAAAATTGTACATAAAACACAATCTCAATTATGTTTAAGAAGTCCAAAAAAAATGGGAATCGGAGAGACTGGAAGGAAACAGGCCACATGTTAACTGATGTTGCGGGTGGTTTATGAAAGGGCTTTTTTTAGCTGCTTCTTTTTGATTGTTTATAATTTCCAAATTTTCCATGTTATTACATTTATAAAATTAAAAACAAAATTTAAAACCCAGAAACAGTCCTCTCTCCGTACATAACAATGTAGTGACCATATGAGGCCATCACAGGCTGTGTGTCTCACCTGGACCTGGGCTTCTTCCTTAAGACCACGAGCTGTGTCAACACAGGACTCTACTGCCATGGCACAGGCGACACACCAGATTGTAGGACCTGGAAAGTGGAAATGATGGCTCTTCTCGGCTCCTGAAAGCTGCTGTCCTGCCCTGCCCCAGGGCTTTCTGGTTTGGGTGGCACCTCAGGTGGCACCACCACTGCAGGGAGCACAGGGCGGCTCTGCCCGAAGATGTGCCCGATTCCATGGAACCTACTGTCTGTGGACTACTGAGCCAGTGGCACACACCCCAGACAGGTGCCTCAGGCCTGCAAGAGACGGCCTGTGCCGCCAAAGGACCAAAAATACAGGAAAACCGGCACTTCCAAGAATCTCTCCAGCCGTGGCTTACTCCAGACTGGCTGAGGAAGTCTTTCAGGACTGAGAGAAAAGAACCCACTCATTACCCTACATGACATATGCAGCAAGGTGACTTCCAGTCTGGGCAGCTGAGCTTCTGAGTGTTGCGGCATCCACAGCAGGTACATCCTGGACCTCACCACCAGATCTCCTCTGTGACCGGGGTGGTGGCTTCTATTTCCACACAACTCGAGTTGCGACTTCGCTGGTAGGGTGTGGCCACGGGGAAACCAGCCAGGTCCCTGGTTGGGAGCCTGGGACCCAAATCTACGCCAGCGCAGGTCTCTGGGTGTGGGCGAGACCAGCTGGTAGGCATCACCCAGGCAGGTGCTCTCGGAGTCTGCCCATGTTCCACCAGCAGATGGTCAGCACCAAGAGAGCCAACGGGCTCAAAAGAAAGGACACTTCCAATATTCAGGCCAACTCAGCAAATATTCCTGACCTGAAGCTCACCTTCAGATGGCACTGTTTTGCCAGAAGCCACCCTGGGAGCATGTCCTCTGCCGCTCCGCTCGCTCCTTGAGGCTCCTCTGCCCTTAACTAGCCTGGGGTGGAAATCTTACTCTCTGCACCGCTGTTACCCGGACATCACTGCCAACTTCCCTGCACAGAGGTGGGGGCCACAGCCTGGCCCTTGTGCTTGGTAACTTCTGCAGAAACCACTGATGGTCAGTTGGGAGAACAAGGCCAGGCCTGGCACTGGGGCTGTCCTGGGAGCAGGAAGCCAGCCACGTCTTCTAATTCCTTTTATTTCTAGTGTTAAGGCCCCACAATTCCAACAGAAAAGGTCGAGAGAAAAAGGAATGCCTTAACATTCTTTCCAAATATCCTCCCAAAGAGTGCATGGCAAAAGGCCTGGTCTCGCCGCGCATGGGCGTGTCTGTGGCCGCAGGGCCCTGCTCCGATGACCCCCATTTTTGTTTGCTGAGACATCTGTGTCCCGCTAGGCTGGACACTGCGACTATAAAGAAAAACAAAACGTGGAAATGGGGACTCCAAGCTCTACCAAAAGAAAAGTGAGTCCTGAGCCCGTGTGTTCCACGCTGGGGTGCCATAGGGGGTCGGGTAGCATGGCGAGTGGCCCTGCCCACTGGCTCCCAACTCCAACAGGCTGACCAGGATGCCCGCTCAGGGCTTCCACCCAGGTCTGTCCCTGCAATCCTTCTGGCTTCTGAACCAGCGATGCAAGGGCACATACTCTTGGAGAGGCTGAGACGCTCCAATGCCAAGGGGCGACAGAGCAGCTGGGACAGCCATGCCGAGGCTCAGAGCCTTTCGCCTGTGGGACCTTGGGCAAGTGACTGATGCGTCCTCCTCCTGTTGCCCTCATCTGGAAAGTGGGATTCCAGTAAGGGCTATGCACAGCTACACGTGGCTTGTGGCACCCACTGGGAGGGCCAACTAGATGGTGGCTGGCTGGGGATGGGGAAGCTGCAGGCCACCTTTCCAGCTGCTCCCGAGCCGGGGCTCAGCTTCCAGACTAGTTGCTATGACTCCCTGCCACCAGAAAGGCCACTAGGAAGTGGTCGGCCACCCCTAGGTCCACTGGTCCAGCTGTGGCCCAAGAATATGGGGCCACATGGCTGCCTCTCCCTCACAGCCTGGTACCCCCTCTACTGTCACTGAGAGTCATCAGGGTGTCTCTCTACTGTGACCACAACGCACCAGGCAGACGGACAGGACAGGTACAAAAGGACAGGCTCCCTGTGACCATGCACAGTGTCGCGGTGTCAGGACGTGCTGACCTGAAGGAGCCGAGGCCACCCCAGTCTGCAGGCAGCGCACCCCACCCCTGCCATGCCCTAAGCTCCCTAGATGTCCGTAGGCTCACATGTTCAGGCAACATGCTCCACCACTCAACCCATGGCCCCCAGGAGGGGTCCCCACCCTGGATCCCCCATGGTCTACTCCAGTGTAGCCACCCCTCCCCCAGTGTGCCCTGCAGCCCCTTGGCCAGCCTTACCCAGCAGCACGGTGACTTCCACAACGGCCCCGCAGGAAGTGAGCCCACCAGCGGGGTAACCACAAAGCCACGAGAAGCTTCATCCCCAGCCTGATCCCGAGCCCTGCGTCCCCCACCCTCTGCTAGAATGGAGGTTTTACAAGTGGACTGTGATTTACTCTGAGACAAAAATCATTTCGTTATGTATCCTTGTCTCTTGAATTCCTGAGGATACAGGGATTTGGGTAAAAAGTCATCAAACAAAGCTATGTAGTGACTCCTACTCCAAACACAAGCAAACAGGGCTAGTGTGTCCCAACAAAGTCCCTTTGGAACTCGTCCAGTGGCTCTGGTTTGTAGCTCACCCAGGTTACCTGGGCACCATCTCTTGTGCAACAGGCATTTGCTGAGCGCAACTGAGCGCCAGGCCCCGGGGAGGCTCAGCTCTGCCAACTGTTCGCATGAGCCTTCCCTCTATCAGCTCAAAACCAGGTCTGCCTACTGAGCATTCAGAACTACCCACACACCACAGCCACCCAAACTTCCTTCCAACTGCACACCAACACCTCATGGTACAGCCCAGAAAGTGAAGGTTTCTGGTGGCTGAGGGACCTCCCAAAGTCATGCTGCTAGAAAGGGGCCGAGTGGGGATTCGAACTCTGGTCCGTGTTGACTCCAGGCGGCCTCACCACTTTGAGGGAGTTGGGACTAAAATGTGATTTCCTCAGCCGGGATCCTCGTGAGCGACTGCCAGTCTCGTGTGCCTGAAATTAATTTGCCAGCATCTTCAGGCTGGTGTCTGACTGGTTAGAGAAGAAAAAAAAAAGAAGCATCTTCTCCAGAGAATAAATGAACCACAGACTCGGTGCTCCATCTTTGATGAAATGCAGATTTCCCATTAAAGAAAAGCCTTCATTTAAAAAACATACAATAAAGACTAAGAAAGGATATGAATATGCAATTTACAGAAGAAACAAATATCAGCCACCGGGAAGACAGAAAAAGCCTTTAGTTTCATTATCAAAGAAGATCCCATTTTTTCCTATCAATGGAAGCACGTTTTCAAAATGACAGTACTCTTCCTTGGTGTTATTTGTTGGTGAGTGTGTCGAGAGCTGCAGGATTACCCACAGTGCAGATGGGAGAGCAACTCGATGTCTGGAGGGAGAATTCTGCAGAAGCACCAAAACCCTTAGCATTTGTATACCCTCTGACCCAGCAATTCCACATGTGAGAAGTTATCATAAGCAAAAATCCAAAATAACTGCAAAGCCATGCTACGAGAATGAGCGACGCAGTCGGGTTTACAATGAAGAACTGGAAGCAAATGCAACATGTAACCATAATAATGAGGGACTGTTTGGGATGCGTCCACACACGGGAGCAGGGTGCAGCCATTAAACGGGGCCCCGGAGAACGTGCGGCGATGTGGAAGGGTGTTCTGGAACCAGGCCCTGGCAAGAAACGTTCCCCAGCAGCACGTGCTCCTGACCCCACTGTGGAATAGAGGACAGAAGGCACATGTGCACACAGAGTTTGGGAGGGGGACACCCACTGGTATCAGAGGTCACCTTTGGATGGGGGGCTGGTTGGTGGTTTACTCTACGCCTTTCACTTCTTCAGTTTGCCCAAGTTTCCAACAGGGAACACAGACACAAGTTTCGGGGCCTGAATTTGAATACTGCCTCCGCCACCTCGCAACTGTGGCCTCTGCAAGGTTGTAGGGACAAAATGAGCCAGTGCGTGTAGGTGCTCCATAAACACTGGGGTCAACCAGCCTGGACGCACTACATCCTAGCTGTGTGACCTCGGGCCAGTGACTTCACTCATCTGTAAGGGAGAATAATGGCCTGTGGACAGGGTGTGCAGGATCAGCGGGGTCACATCTGTAAAATGTGCAAACAGCCCGGGGCAGAGCTGGGCCCAAAACAAGAGCTCAATGATGTCAGTGGTTTTATCATCAATAAGAAAAAATGCAAACTATGATATTGAAATTTTTTTTTGAAAAATAAAGAGCCTAACAGTTATGATAGATAAAGTATCTTAAAGCAACCAGAAAACCCAATGAAATACATGAAACCTGACATTCAGGCCCCCCACGCAGGCAGCGCAGGACTGGGGCCCAGAAAGGAGGGACTCCAATGAGGCCAGCCTTACAGGTGCCCTCTGCAGAGCAAGGGGACCTACCCCATGCTGACCTCACAGCTGGGGGACCCTTCCCAGGCTGAGGGAGGGTCCAGGGAGATCAGACGGGGACACCGGTTGGGTGGGCAGGACAGGGAACAGTGCAAAGCACTGACACACCAAGACCCACGTGGGCTTTGGATAAGTGGTCGAGGCCGGGCCCTGTAAGACAGGGACCCTCCCTTCCTGCAGGGAGGAGCTGTGCCTTGTAGAGCCCTCATCTCACTCTAGGGTCTCGAGACTACAGTCCTCATTTCTCCTGGCAAGGGTGGCCTCCTGCAGGCCTGTGGCTCTGGTCCAGCCAGGAGTTCGCCCACCCTGCCGGTTCTCCACTACTGGGGTGAGGGAACACTGACACACTCATCCCTCACCCAGCCTCCCTGGCCCACCCAGGGAGAGAGCAAAGGAGTCAGAGCTCCCACTCAGGAGGCAGAGAGCACAGAGGCATTGAGAGTGGCTGGCTTCTAATCCAGGCCAGCTGCCCCCTCGCTGGACGAACTCAGACCAGAGATTCAGCCTCCCCGAGTCTCAGTTTCCTCACCCTAAAATGAGACTAAAATGCCAGCCGCACCAGACTGTTGTTGAGAATAAGTGAATTATGTCTGTGCAGTGTTTAGCCCAGAGGCTAGGAGCACACAGTAGGTGCTCAATAAATGACAGCTGCTATTATGAACAATCTCCTGTTCACATTTGCCTCATTCCTCCATGAAAGAACCTAATCCTGTCTAGAAATTTCTGTCAGAGTTGCAAAGTCTTTGGAAAGGCCCCTGAGGCCCAGAGAAGGAAAAGTGTGCAGAAATGATGATGGGGAAAAAGTGAGCCCTGGGACCTGTCAATAACAGCCTACCTAGGAGTCAGCATGGTGCAGACAGCCCACCTGGCCCCGCCCACCTTGCCCCACCTGCCTGCGAACAGAGGAGGGGCCTGGCCAGGAGTTTCCAAGGTGACAATATCACCGGGAGCCACACATTGGAGAATGGATGGAATCCTGGCCCTTTAGTGCCACTGTTGGGATTTTCCTGGGGTTTCAGGGCAGTCTGAGCTCAGGTGTGTCCCGGCTGCAGGTGCAGGGAGGGGGTGGGCGGGAGGAAAGCGCCATATTCCCCCAACTTGAGAACCCCACTTGGGCTCTCAAGTGAGAGTCCTGACTCAGCATATGGATTTCTCATTCTCTTTCTCCAAGTTCCCCTTTGTTGGCCTGAGTCCACTGAGCCAGAAAATCAGCCACGTTCTAGGGATGGTCAAGTCACAATGATCTGGCTTCCTGTGGTGCTGCCACTCATCAGCTGGGTGCCTGTCTCGGAGTCCCAGGGTGCTAACAGCAGGCGCTGAACCCCCAAATCGAGGTCCCCAGAAGGCCCCCTCGTGCAGAGTAAAGGAGCGTTAGGAGGCCGTGGAGCACTGAGCGGCGCTCATTATCAGCTCAGAAGGCCAGCTTAAAGGATATTCCAGTAATTGCAAGGTTTTTTGTAAATGTTAATTACAGTTGCCTTAATTAGCTCCGAACCCATTGATCTATGGATTATATTAAGTTTATAGGTGTAATTACCTTAACAGGCATATGGATTACAATTACGCTCCAATTAAACCCCTAACGTATAGCATATAAATTAGCAAAGGGATTGTCCTGATTGTCCAGGGTTAGGCTATTGAAATGTTGCCACTTTTAGAGCCTCACGCTGGGGCTGGTCCTTTGCAGGCTGGGGGACTTTGAGGAATTTGGAGGTTGGCTGAGGGGGTTCAAACAGTCCTTTGCAGTCACGTGTCCAGTCCATCTAGACCCGATTTAGAAATGACTACAGGGGCGGGGTGGTAGGGGGCAGTGGCTGGAGGCTGAGAGCTGTGCCTGCTCAGCCCCTGTCTTCTCTCAAAGAAAGCAGGACACCCAGCAGCCCATTTATGATGTCCTCGCTGCTGTCCCTCCAGGTGGAGATGGCTTTCTCGCCTTGTCTGGGGAGGGGCAAGTGCTCCTTTAGGCAGCTCCATGTGGATCTGCGGAGAGGGATTCCAGCACTGACAGGAGGTGCCTGCATGTGACAGAACTGTCACTGGTGCCCGCATGTGACAGAAGGGTACACGGTAGCAGGGTGGTGATCAGCCTGGGCTGCCTGGATTCAGGGCCTGCTCTGCCACTTACAGCTGGGATGACCCTGGTCAAGGAGCTGTTCAACCAAGACTCCATTTCTATAATGGGTATCCGGCAATTTAAGAATGTACGTAAAGTGCTTAGCAGAGGGCCTGGTGCACGTGACACTCCGTCACTAATGCTGCTGCCGTTAACATCATTAACTCTCTTTCGGGGTAAGGAAAGGTCCCGTGATTTGGTGAGGGAAGTGCAGGAGGGGCTGGCAGGACGGCAGGGGGAGCCTGGAGTGCCAGGCCCTGCCAGCCTCCCAGCCCCTCTTCTGACAAGCAGGGAAGGGACAGGGGAGGGGCACTGGGAAGCCCCATGAGGCCTGGAAGACAGACAGGTGACAGGTGGAGAAGGGGAGGGGAGGGAGTGCCTGTGCCCAGTGGGGAGGCTGCGATGGGCCTCAGCACGGTCCCTGGTGGGTCAGTGCTGTCAGGAAGCTGCCACCTAGGGCACAGAGCTGGCAACTCCGCCCTGGGGCCTGCGGGCATCCTGCATGTACTTCCACTTGAGCCAGGCTGCAGCGAGGTCAGAGGTGGCAGCCCTGCTCCCCAGGGTGCCTTGCCTGGTGCTCCCTGCAGCCAGCAGGTGGAGGGCACTCTGGCTCCCCACATGCCCTGCATGAACTGCCCTCCCAGCTGTAGGTTTTCTTCCCAGGGCGGCCAGCCAAGTCTGCAAGGGCTCAGGGGCCATAGCACTTCCCCCACCTTGGCTGAGGCCTCTCTCGGCCCCAGGGACCCTGGCCCTCCACTTGTTGGGCTCCAAAAGCTCTGGGTCTCCCACTCTGAGACTCCTGCTGAGGATGGCCTCCTGCCATGTGACCCTCACCTCCCCACACACCAGCCTCCACCCGGAGGGCCCTGTGATTTGGTGAGGGAAGTGCGGAAGGGGCTGGCAGGCTCTGTCCCCGCGGCGGGCAGCGTGAGCAAGGAGCCCACCGAGCCTGGGGAAGGGGTGCTGGGTTAGTGTGAGGGCAAGGATGGGTGTCTGGAGAGGCTAGAGGTGCAGGGCTTGCTGATGGTGAGTGGGACCACCCAGGGCACAGAGGGAGGGGTGGGGGTGAGTCCAGGACCCTGGGGGTGCCCAGGCAGGCTTGGACCTGGGGTGTGCCCTGACAGGCTGGGATCAGGCCTCTCTGGGGCGAGCTGCTCATCAGTCCAGCTGCCTTCCTTTCTGCTCAGTCTCTGAGGCAGGGAGGAGGTGAGGCCGCGGGGAGCTGTCTCCCCAGGAACCCTGACTTCATGGAGAAGATGGCGCTGACGCTGGTGGAGATGCCAGTGCTGGCAGCAGGCGTGGGGAAACACGATTCCGTGGGAGGCGGTGGCTCCGATGGCCCCCCCCCCCCCGGCTGGCAGGAGCGGAGCTCATCCACCACCTGGACCAGCCCGCTCTGTGGGACCTAGGGCTGCTCCCTGCTGCGGAGTGTGGATGTTATCATGGGGACACGGGGAAGGCAGGGCCATGAGCAGGAGGGCTCGGCTGCCTGAGGCCTCTGTGGGCCTGCCAGGTCCCTCCTGGCTGACGGGGCTTCCCTGCCCTCAGCTGGCATTCCAGAGCCTCCTTTCTAGAGTCGCTGGAAAAAGGAAGCTAGTCTGTCTTCCCCACGATCAGCCAAGGTAGGGAAAAGCATGGGGCACATGCCTGGGTGAACACGTTTGTGCAGTGGTGTTCACATGCCGGACAGGAAGGGAACGGCCCTGTGCCGCAAACACGCCACTGCTCTGCCCCTCTGGGGCCGCCTCCCATGCCACTGTAGCCAAGCCACCCGGCGCATGAGTGCTCCACACCCTCCCCCACCACACGCTTTCAGAAATCCTAGGAAGAAACAAAAGCTGCGCACTCACTTTGAACACAGTGCCGCAGGGTGCAGGGGCAGTGTGGGCGTGGAGGAGGACGGGCCCTCTCTCCTGATAGCTACAAGAAAGGCTGTGCCTTGTGTGGGGGGAGTGGCAGTGGGGACAGTCACCCTCCAGCAAGGGCAAGGGCTCAACAACCAAGACGGGGGTCACTCCACAGCTGCCTGGGGTCGGAGGTCACGAGACACAGGTCAGGAGGCAGAGTATGAGGATGACTGTGCTGACAGCTGACCAGGCTCCCTCAGCAAGGACTGAGCCCCCCGTCACAGGAGGTGTTGAGGCCCAGTTCACAGGCATGCTGAGGAGTCCATTTGCAACGAGGAGCCTGGCTCAGAGGTCCTTAGTTCTCTAACCCCTGGGCCTCTGAGATCCAACACTGGCTGGAAGCCCATCCGCCCTGCATGCCAACGTCAGAGCATCTGTGCCACCCAGTCCCTGTGAGGCCAGCGTCATCCTCACAGCCAACGATTACCATCCCAGGTGCTTCACAGATATGACTCCATTTTACTTAACATCCAACTAAGTAGGCATCGCCTCCCCCATTTACATGTGAGAAAAGCAAGTCCCAGAAAGGCTGTCATTTGTCCCAAAGTGTCCCACTAGGCGATCAGCCAGGATTCAACCCAGGCCTCTGATTCTGGAGGCCATGCCCTTCCCAGCCATACCGACAGGGCCAAAGACAGGCCCTGCCTGGCAGACCCTTCCCTGGACATCACACCAATGGGCCACTGTGGTGATCCCAGATGCAGTACTCACATTAAGGGAAAAAAGTAAAAAATGATTTCGTCTATGAACCGTTAAGGTTTTGCTAACGAGACTGAAGTGAAGAAAGAAAAAAGAAAGCTTTTTCAAAACCCGGGCTCAGAAATTAGTTCCTTCCTTGCTCTTAAGTATCCCAGTTTAGCTGATAAAACCCATAGGCCAAATCTTTTTTGATTTTTTGAGACAGGGTCTTGCTATGTTGCCCAGGCTGGAGTGCATGGCTACTCATAGGTGTATCCATGGTGCAACCTCGAGCTCCTGAGCGCAAGTGATCCTCCTGCCTTAGCCTCCCGAGTAGCTGGAGCTACACATGCTCACCGCCATGCCCTGCTAATTAATTTCTTTTATTGAGACAGTCTCACTATGTTGCCCAGGCTGGTCTCAAATCCTGGGCTCAAGCAATCCTCCTGCTTTGGCCTCCCAAAGTGCTGGGAGTCAGATGTGAGCTACTGGGGCTGGCCGTACATTCATCAAATCTCTATGTCCACAATGCATTGTGGGAAAACTGTCTTGTGGGAAAAATCTAATTAGATTTTCACTTTAGACTTACTAGCTCCCATTCAGGTCTAACCACAAGAATCACTATTGCTACTTAAAAGTTAATAGATGTCAAGTGTTTTACGTGCCTATATTTATTCTACAGTGCAATGGCCCACTCGCTGCCCCCCTCCTCCACTGTCTTCAAGGCTACCAAGGCTGTGATCCGAGCTCGCCTCAGTGTCCGGGGACCCGGGCTCCTGCTGAGACTCTGCCGGATAAGCGGTGTGGCTCTGGGCAGGCCTCAGGGTTTGCTGAGCTCGGCCAACCTGTCCCTTGGAGCTCCATTCTCAAAGATCCACCTGCTCACCTGCCAAGGTCTCCACCTGGGCACTAAGAGGCCTCTCGATCCGAGGCACCCAAAGCAGGTCCCACTCAGCAAGCAGCATCACCACCCATCCCCTCCTCCCACCCAGCCGTGCTGTCCAAAGCCAGAACCCCAGAAAACGTGCCCCAGCCACAGAGGCACAGTGGGGGCCCCGTGGCAGGAGGGAGCAGCCTGCAGTTCTGACACCCACCCACCTCGGCAGAAGGCCTCTCTGGGGTCCAGGCTCATCGATTACACACTGCAGACAAAAATCAGTAGAGCAAAATCGGGAACTTCAAAGGAGGTGACTGGAGCCCTCCCTTCCCTGGCTGCGATGGAGCTCCCCTGGAGCCCTGGGCAGGGGGTTCCAGATAGAAAGAGAGCGGGGTTAACACCAACCATCCCCCTCAAGCAGGAGCCTGAAGATGAATGAACCAGAGGATCATGTTGATGGTAGACAGAAACAGCGTGGAGCCCCCACTCATTTTACCATCACAGAAATGGTTCTGGAGTGGCCCAGGCCCCAAGGGAAGCAGTCTCGCCATCTCCAAGGCTGGCTGGAATTTCTGAACTTTTGTGCTTACAGAGGTTTTCTGGGTGATCCTGTGGCCTGAAAGGGTTCCCCTTTACCTCCCAGGAACTCCCCCAGAGGCAAAGGGAATTTGCTGACTGGGGAACTCCGAGCACACCCACCCACAACAAACAGATCCCAGCCCAGACTCACCAGGCGCAGAGGCACCAGGCGGTGAGGGGAAGCCCAGAGGCTGCCCTGCCTAGGCCGGGCCACATGTAGAATTCTAAAGGGACAGTGTGGCTGCTCCACCTCCATTCACGGCTACAAGCCAGCATCTGAGACTGTGCAGTCTATGTGGACAGCTGATAACCAACACTGGCCACTCAGCAGTTTAGAAGCAAGGAAGGTGCTGTGTCCCTGGAGGGCGACATCCTGCCAGGGCCCAGCATGCCCACTGGCCCTGCTGGCCAGGCCTGGGTCCAACCTGAGCAGCCCTACCCCCGGAATGTTTCTCCTGGAGGGGTAGGGCCAGCCATGACCTCCGCGAGGCAGCCAGAATTCCTCCGCTTTCAGGCAAGGCTACGGCATCCAGGCCAGGGGCCTCAGGTACCCAGGGAGGGACCTCTCATTCCTGCAGCGCAGTCCCAGTGGAAAAGACACCCAAGAGACAGGAGGCAGAAGCTCTCCCTACCTGCATGCTCACACCTCTGTGGGTGTGCACTGGGGGCAGGGGGTGGGAGAACGAGCCGCAGACTCTTCTACAATTTCTTCTTCCTCCACAAAGCCTTACACTAACAGACTCATTGACAGAATCTAAAGTTGCAATACTTATGAGAAACTGGAAAGTTTAAAAACACGAAAAGAAGTTAAAGAAAGCAAATTTCTTTGTTTGTAATGAAAAGGGTAAAAAAGGGAAGCCATCTAAACATCTGTTGACGGGGGAGTGCAGGGAAGAGCTGGAACTCCACACCAAGGACCGGCATGCAGCCACCACAGCTCGCAGCCATCGGGAAGCACAAGGCCCTGCTTCTGCTGGTGACTCGGAAGCAGGTATCTGGGACGTGCCATGAAGTGAAACGGGCAAGGTGCAAAGAAGAACAGGACCATTCCGTTTCTAAAACCAAATGGGACAGTGCTCGCTTCGGCAGCACACATACTAAAAACCAAACAGGACAACCTCCTGTGTGTGTGCACACGCATGTGAGTGTGTGTGTGCAAGAGCACAGAAAAAGACGCCTGAAGGGTTAACAGAGCTGAATGGGAGGGGGGTAAGAGGGAGGGAGGAACAGAAAACATTAAAACCATCGTAAAAGAGTAACATACGCATGATGTGATGGTCCTTGAAAATGTATAATACAGACTTCTACCTGTATATTTTTGTGTCTAAAAACTGATATAAAACAAAGTATTTGTGTGGACAAACAGCAAGAGAAACATGGCGAGGCAGGGAACACGGAAGACGGGCTGGCAGGCGGCGCACAGAAAGATCCGCCTTACCCGCCAAGATACCACCGCATGAGATCATTCATTGTCTTCTTTAGTTAATCACATGAGCTCATATGAAAGGGAACAACCCCAGGCCTGGCAGGGGCCTCGCACAGGCCCTTGAGAATATGTGGGTGGCTGCCACCCAGCAAAGGTCACGTGTTCAGACCTGGCATGGCCCTGGCCACAGCAGGTGCTAACAACCCTCCCACCCTGCCCACCAGCGACCAGGGATGGTCTTGGAGAGGCGGGCGATCCTTAGGGTTTAGGGCGCACCCCTTTCACCTCCCCTACAGGCTGTGACGGGGTCTTGTGCACTTTGGCGAGGGCCTTCCCACCAGCTTGGCAGAGGGAGGGAGGACAACATCCTGGCAAGCCTCTGCTTCTCACATCACGGGCGTGAGCCGCACGCCTGGTCAATACCACCCCCCCACCTCTGCTCTGAGCTCCGTCAGCACTGTGACTGTTGCTAGCTACCACTGGACTTAATGACAGCAAAATCGCTGCATTTTCCCCCAACTGAACTTCCCGGCCTCTTTCGCCAGAAGGACAACTGATGACATTGGCCTTTACAGAGCCAAATTACACCTGTGGTTTGTTTGTATTGATTTTTGGAAAGATTTTTAAAAATCAAAAACTACAGGAGACACATTTTAAAAACACATCTTTATCCTGCAAGCGTGCACACACACTCACATTTGCCCTAAGACTCCCAGGCCCCCTATACACACCCGCTGGGCCTTTCATGCCCACACAGAGTTTGGTCCTTCCCCCTGCTACCTGGGGGCAGCTGCCAGCTGCTGACAGCTCAATAGGCTCCCAGACAGTCCTGCCGCTAATGAGACTGCCAGGCTCGCCCACGCTGCCCCTGCACAAAGACCCTCCTGCACAAAGCAGCTTCCTGCCTGGGCACATAGGCAGCCATGGGCACAGTCCCAGGCTGAAACACCAATGTGTTTGGATGGGGCAATGACCATTTGGGAAGCTGTGACCAGGGGCCAGGCACGAGTCTATGTTATGGGCATGATCTCACGTCATCCTGGGATGCCCTGGGAGGTTCGCACAATCCTACGCCCCCACTTTCCAGATGAGGAAAGGAATGCTTAGAGAAGCGAGGGGCCCAGCCGAGGCCCTGGCATGCAAACCTGGTTTCTGTCCATCTGGAGGGAGCTGCACACGGGAGCCCCCCTTTACTGCAAAGGAGCAGTGCGGCCAGCAGAGGCTGTGGCCCTGTAAGGACCGCTCTGCTCCAGGGGCGGGGCTGCCAGGGAGGTGGCAGACAGAGCTCTCCTGGAGAAGTTCCTCCTTCACTTGGTTCAAAGCACTCACATCCCTGGGATGGGGAGCAGAGACAGGGAGATGCCTGCTGGGAGCCACCATCCTCCCAGGCAAGCGGAGAGGGAAGCCAGCTCAGGCTGCCCATGCACAGCCCTGCACACATGCACGTGCACTGCAGTGGCCAGCACACTCGATGTGATCGCCTTCCATGTGCTGGTGTCTGTGCCAAGAGGGATGGCCTCGCCCTGACCAGGCCTGCTGGGTCCCCGCACCTGGCCTGCGCTGTCCCCACTGGAACGATGGCTCTGGGATGGGGACAGACCAGCCTCTGGGCTGACCGGGGGTGTCTAGGGTCTGGAGGACAATGTCTGCCCTCAGGTTGGCCACAAACTCCTGTCCCTCTGGGACATGCACCCTGCCACCCCCATGGGGGCCACACAGGAAGCAGCAGCCACGCAGCTCACCACCTTGACCCCAGGGAGGTGGAGTCTGGGAGGATGGAGGCTTCTACTGCCCGGGCTGGAATGGGGACATTTTCTCTCCTGTTCAACCCCTGGAAAAGGGCCTGTCCAGGTATCTATCCCTGACAGGTACAGCCTGAGGACCCACCGGGCCCACACCGTGAGATGGGCGTGGGTGGCAGCGAGGTGCAGTGCAGCACGCCCACTCCCAGGGCACGTGCAGTGCAGTGGCAGCGACGGACGCTAAACCCAGAGCAGCTGCATCCCCACTGCAGCAAGAGCCCCCTGGCAGGGCGACCATTACGGGGCCCAGATGCACAGGGCCCTCAGCCCTGGCCAGGGAGACAGCTGGATATCACTGGTGAAAGGCAGGCGGGCGCGGCCACAAGACCCCATGATTGTGAGGGGAGGCGACAGGGCGGAGGGAGGGAAGGAGCAAGGAGGCGATCAGGACGGGGGCAGGGTGGGGAGAGCCCCCGGAAGAGGCAGGGAGGCAGGCTTCTGGGAATAATGGGCCTCCAGCCCGGCTGGGCCCCAGGGTGCAAGGGGCCGGGATGTGGGCCGGGGTCTCCTGGTAACTGCCCCTCCCCCAGGCTGGTGCTGGTCAGCTCTACCTGCGGTCCCAGGCACAGTGGGAAGGTCACGGGGCAAATGCAGGACAGGGACTTTGGTGAGGCAGCCACTCAATCTGCAGGGGCTTCCAACTCCAGGACTCAGCTGGAGATGTGTCTCAGGAGAGACCCCTCAAAGCCCCTCCTGCTGTCCATTTCATGTCTGGACAGGGACAGTGTGGCCACAGGGCACTCTGCCAATGAGCAGATGACAGTGTCTCCCTAGACCCAAGGAAAGCAGCACCCCTGCAGTGGGGAAGTGGGGTGAAGGAAAGGTCACCCCATCTGGGCCAGGGCCTGGCCCACCCTGCCCACCCCACTCTGGTCTCCAGCATTGCAGATTTGTGCAAATACCATGAGAGCCCTCCCAGAGGTCCAGTGTGTCTGTCCTAAGAAGCCCTGGTAGCTGGTACTGAGGGATGACATCATGGGAGCTCCAGCCCACAGGAGCCCTCCAGGGCCTCAGTGCCCCCTCGAGTGCCCAAGGTATTTCCCTGGCAACACACTGTCCCCACGGGTAGTCCCAGGCTCATGCGGGGGTCCTGCGGACAGGCATGAGACTTTTGAGCCTCAGCCTGCCATTCAAGATGGCTAGAGACACCAAACACCCAGGTGGAATTCCTTCGGGGTGGCTATGGGCCCCGTCTCCGTTCGGTCTGGGGCTGGCAGAGGCTGCCCCTTCTGCCAAGTCTAAGTTCAGGAATTGCATCCCATGTGGCCATTCTGAGCCACAGACAATGTTCCTGTAAGGTGGAGAGCTCCTTCCTGGGCTCTTTCCATGATGAATGTTCTCCACAAAGCAGCCCTCGATCAAAGTCAGCCTCCCTTTCATCAGGGTGGCTCCAGCCCGAATTGTCCCTCCTGGCACCACAGGCTGGTCAGGCCAGCCGTCTCCTCCCAGCACAGCAGGCAGGGGCGGCAGCCCACCTCCAAACTGTCTCCTGGTGACTCTCTGTTCTGGGTGGCTCAGGGTACATCGCACGCCAGGACTCAGGCACGTTGCATCGGCATGGCTGGCTCTCACCTGGCCACCCCAATGCCCAGGACCACTTCATGATTTTGGGGGCCCCTTCCTCCATTAAAAAGCAGTTAAATAATTTAATAGATTTTCATAGGCCTTGAAAATATTATTTCTAAAGTGAGAAAAAACATTAAAACATTTTCTTTGGCCCTAAATGTTCCAGAGACTTTTTCCTTCTAATTTTAAAAGAAATTTAAACATTTTCATGAGCCCCTAAAGGCATCATGTGGCCAGAGCCTGATAGGCAAGTGAGCCCGGCTTCCTCTGGCTCCAGCTCCTGGGAGATTTGGAGCCTGGATTCCAGACCTGTGGCCACAACTCAGGACTCTGCCCCTGGTCTTGGTGGCTGTCTTGGTGCAGCTTTTGGGGTCCTGGGGCTGTGTGGGGCCGGCTGGAGAGGATGCTCTTTCTCTCTGTGGCCCTTGGGACCCTGCCCGTGAGAGTCAAACCAGGGCGCACTGTGAACCCCAAGCCGTGTTCCAGGCAGCCCAAGTGCAGGGTGTGTGCGAGGTGACCCCAAGCAGTCCCAGATCCCCAGCAAAAACATCACTCGAGAGGCTGGGTGCGGTGGCTCACACCTGTAATCCCAGCACTTTGGGAGGCTGAGGTGGGTGGATCATGAGGTCAAGATTGAGACCATCCTGGCCCATCTCTACTAAAAATGCAAAAATTAGCTGGGGGGTGGAGGTTGCAGTGAGCTGAGATCACACTGATGCACTCCAGCCTGGGCAACAAGGCAAGACTCTGTCTTAAAAAAAAAAAAATCAGTCAACCTGCAAAGGCAAAACTAAGCGAAAGGGAGCAGGCTGGTGGGGCGGGAGTGAGGCTGCGCTGGGCCAGAGCACCTGGAGGCAAAGCCCTCCCCTCCTCACGGTTATCTGGGGACCCACGTTTCCCCAAATAATCATACTGATGAGAACACCGAGACAATGAGCAGAAGCTGGCGTCAGCTGAACCCTCGCTGTGTGCCAGGAAATGCAGGGGGTGCTTTCACAAGAGATCTCACTCTCGTCTCCCCAGCCCTAGGTGGCAGGTACTCTTATTGTGTCTATTTTACTTTATTTTTTTGAGACAGAGTCTCACTTTGTTGCCCAGGCTGGAGGGCAATGGTATAATCTTAGCTCAATGCAGCCTCAACCTCCTGGGCTCAAGCAATCCTCCCACCTCAGCCTCCCACGTAGCTGGGACTACAGGTGCGTGCCACCATGTGTGGCTAATTTTTGCACTTTTTTTTTTTTTTTTTTCTTTTTGAGACAGGATCTCGCTCTGTCACCCAGTCTGGAGAGCAGCGACGTGAGCTCAGCTCACTGCAACCTCCACCTTCCGGGTTCAAGTGAGTCTCCTGCTTCAGCCACCCAAGTAGCTGGGATTACAGGCGTGTGCCACCATGCCTAATTTCTGTATTTTCAGTAGAGGCGGTCTCAAACTTTTGGCATCAAATGATCCGCTCTCCTTGGCCTCCCAAAGTGCTGGGATTACAAGTGTGAGCCACCATGCCTGGCCAAATTTTTGTACTTTTAATAGAGACAGGGTTTTGTCACATTACTCAGGCTGGCCTCAAACTCCTGGGCTCGAGCAATCTGCCAGCCTTCACTCCCAAAGTGCTGGGATTACAGGCATGGACCACCTCACCTGGCCAACTTTGTCTATTTTACAGATAAGGAAACTGAGGCCCAAAGTGCCCTGAGCAGGAAGCGGCCTTGGGCGAGCAGCTCCAGAGCTGGGCTCATCTTAAAGATATGCCACTGCCTCCCCTTAAGCATTCCAGGTCCACACCCTGGAGAACGCAGGATGAGGGGAGTCATTTTGGTTTCCTGATGGCAGATGAGCCACAAGAAAAACTTGGGGGTCCTCTGGTATGCCTCGGGATACCCATATTTCCTCAAATCACCCGATCCTCCCAATAAGAGGCCCTGAATCACCACTCTCCACTAGAAGCCCATCTTCCAGCGTTGCTGCAAGCTGATTCTCTGATCCCTTGAGGCTGAACTAAAAATAATCCAACCTCTCTAATATTTAGAGAAATGAAGTACCCTGAAATGTTGGGGGAGAGGCACAAGCCCGAGGAGGTGCTGCCCTCCTCTGCCACCCGGCGGCTGCGGGAGCTGAGCGGCTGTGAGGGCCTGCGCCGGCCGGCAAACCCGGGCTCTGAGGACCACAAGTGTCCAAGCAGCTACGACCTCTGGGCAAGTCAGAAACCACTTTGGGTCTTACTTTTCTGCAAAATGGGATGCGAGAGAAGAAGCTAGAAAATTCCTGGGATTTTCCCAGGCACGCGAGTCTCAGAACAAATGGAATATTTGGCAACATAACTCCAACCTCCCTCTCTTCCAGGTCTCAGTAGCACACTCTTTGTGGCAGCTAGATGCCCAGAGCATGGTACGTGGCCCCCATGTGTGGAGCCGCAGCAGGCAGGGGGTGCACCCCACCACTCAGGGGAGGGAGGCCTGTCTGCTGTCTCCCCTCTGGCAGACACAAGGTGGAACAGCTCAGAACAAACAGCCAGCTGCTCCTGTGAAGCTACTGGAGTGGGCAGTGCAGACGCTCCATGGGATCAAACCTCCCTTCCTCACACCAAACAGCCCATGGGGAGGAGAGAAGGCTCCCAGGAGACCACACTGCCAGGAAGCGGCAAGGCTGGGAGCTGCTCAGGTTCAGGGAGGCTTACAGACCCCAGGGAGACCGACCGTGAGTGGGGAGGTGCTCAGCAGGCTCCCGTGGCCCCACATGGTGAGCCCCACAGGGTGAACCCCGCATGGTGAGACTCTCATGGTGAGACTCCTTGCATGATGACCCCACATGGTGACCCCTGCAGATGGGAGGACCCAGCAGGTGGCTGGCCTGGGGTGGGAGGCCTGGGGAAGGGGAACTGGGATGGCAGTGCCTTGGAGCAACGCTCAGAGTGAAGGGGTCAAGGACACCGCTGACCCCCCCTTGGCCCCTTGGCTATGTCTTCTGCTTGCAGCATCACCCGTGGGCCCTGTGGCAGCACATGACAGGCGCACAGACCACACACATTCATAACGGGGTGACTCAAGCCTGCAGCTTGTGTCCACGCAGCCTAAATTACTCACACCCGCTAGAGCTCCGAGGTCTCGGGTAACATCAGCCCAGGCCCTGGGCACTGCAGTGGGGTGCACAGGAGCAGGAAACAGGAAAGCCAGCTCCTGGGCTGGCCTTTGCACCAGCCGCCAGGGTCTCTGGCCTCAGTTTCCTCATCTGAGAAGCTGGGACAGCTGAGAATAGGTGCCCTGTGGGGACTGCCTGGCTGCCATCACTCATGAGCGTGGTCCACAGACACCATCTTGTGGGGCTGAGGGGGGCTATGGGAAGTTTGGGGCTCATGGTGTCTGCTGCAGGCCTAGTGCTGGGGAGTGGGCAGGAATCTCCACAGTCCCACTGGCCTTCGATGGGGCCCGGCCTCCCCACATCGCTGATGGCACAGCTTGCTCCAGGCTGGGCCCGCCTGCTGCCCACTCTCTCTTAGCCCCAATTCATGAGGCCACCCACAGCTGCCAGTCCAGCAACTTCCGGCAACAAGGAGGCTCTCAGGCACATGGACGGAGCCCTGACACCCCAACAGCTCACTGGGCCCCATGGACCCCACAATCGCCATGCTCCCAGGACCTCTCAAGGCAGCTGGGAGGCAGCTAGGGCAGGCAGGGAGACTGGGAGAGTGAAGTGGCGCTGCCAGCATTGGTGCTGGAGTCGGCCAGGTTCTGAGGGCACCAGGTTGCAGTGAATGTCTCTGATTCCCAGATTCTTTACTTAAAACCTGGAGACGGCGATATTTACCTTCAGGCTTGCTGTATAAGAAGACAAGGGCTTGTACGCTCCCTGGCACATTCTAAGGGCTAGATTATTTCTGAAAAGATGGCTGTTACTTTTATGGTTTATATATTACATATGCCATTTATTATTTCTGCTGCTGGAGAGGCTGGGGAACCTGGGCAACCTGGCATCCTACAGCAGAGCCAGGCCTCCGTCCCTCCATCTCTCAGCAGCAAAGGGACCTCAGAGAGCTTCCAGCACGGCCCACCAGGAGCCACAGCTCTAGCCAACCTCCCCGATCTGTCTGGTTCCCTGGGCTTGGCGTTACCGCAGGGAATTCGTTTTAAGTATATCAGGATCCCAGAGGTCGTCTGCCAATGGGGTGGGCGGGGGGGTGTCTGTCCTGATTCCTGCCTTCAGGTGTCCCTTCCAAAGTGGCACCAGGCACCCCTTCCCTCACTCTAACCTCGTCCATCCCTTGACACACCCTCCCAGCCTTCTGGTCCACAGAGCCCTCAGGGAGGTTCTACTCTCGCTCTGGGACACACAGCAGGGACTCTGGGTCCCTCCAGCTCGGTCTCCCTGGAGCCCAAAGCCTTGGCCTGCCCATGCCCTGCCCTGGCCCACGGGGGCTGGGGGCTCTCCCAGGCTGCAGGGAAAGGGGCGGGAACAACGGCCCAGCCCGGGAGCGAGCTTCCATCCAGGAGCGCAGGAGTCTATTTGGGACACTGCGGCTTCCTCTTTCCTGGTTCCAGACAGGTCAACCCCTTCTCCCTCCCAAAGGCTCCTGCCAGGACAACACAAGGGCAGACTTCCAGCCACAGGCAGCGTCCCTGGGCCACAGGCCTCTAGGCAGGATACTCGGGAGCCAGCCCGAGGACAGGCCCAGGCCCACGGACGGCGAGGCCAGGCTGCAGCACGCGCGGGGGTGGAGAAGCCGGGGACCCGTGGCCGGTGCCAGCCTCCGCCTCCCAGGCCTGCCCCGCCCCAGCTTCCTTGCCTGTAACAGGGCAGGAGATCAGTGGTTCTCAAGCCTTCCAGGAGTTTTAAAGCAGCAGAACTTCCCACCCCAGCCCAGGCGAATCCTGCCAGGAACCCCGAAAGAGAAGAGAGCTGCTCTGGCTGAATTAGGGGAGGTCCAGGAGCCCCACCTTGGTGTCCCCAGTTCCCCTGACGGAGCAGCACAGGGCAGAGGAGCCCACAGCCTGCGGAGCCTGAAGCAGCTGCTCTCTCAGCCCTGCGGCTCTGCGCTTCTTTAACAGGCGTGTCTCCTCCTGGCACCTGGCCCCTGGCCCACAGGTCTTCACAGCATCCACCCCTAAAGGCCAGCATGATTGAAAAACCCACTGGATTAGGCCAGGCATGGAGGCTCATGCCAGGCTAATCCCAGGACTTTGGGAAGCTGAGGTGGGAGAAACATCTGAGGCCAGGAGATCCTGACCAGCCTAGGCAACATAGCAACACCGTTGTCTCTAAAAAAAAAAAAAAAATGTTTTGTTTTGTTTTTTGAGATGGAGTCACTCTGTCACCAGGCTGTAGTGCAGTGGCATGATCTCTGCTCAGCGCAACCTCCGACTCCCTGGTTTAAGTGATTCTCCTGCCTCTGTCTCCCGAGTAGCTGGGATTACAGATACATACCACCATGCCCAGCTAATTTTTGTATTTTTAGTAGAGATGGGGTTTCACCATGTTGGCCAGGATGATCTCGATCTCCTGACCTCATAATCTACCCGCCTCAGCCTCCCAAAGTGCTGGGATTACAGGCGTGAGCCACCGTGTCTGGCCAAAAAAAAATGGTTTTTTAATTAGCAAGGCATTGTGGCATGTGTCTGCAGTCCCAGGTATTTAGGAGGCTGAGATGGGAGAATCACTCGGGCCCCGGAGGTCAAGGCTGCAGTGAGCTATGATCGCACTACTGCACTCCAGTCTGGGTGACAAAGCAAGACCATGTCTTAAAAATAAAACCAAACCAAACCACAGGACTAACTTAAAACAGTGTGGAAACAAATGGAACCGACAGTAACCACCGCACGTGGCAGAGTGGTTCAGAGCACAGATGACGGAGTTAGACTCCTGGGGTTCAAAGGCTGTGTGATCCTAGGCAAGTTACTCAACCCCCTGCAAAGTGAGGACAATGTCAGTTCCATTTCATACAGATGTCTGGTGGGTAAACAGGCTCATGGAACAATTTCTGGTGGAGTGGGTCCTGCATCTGTCGCTGTGGCAATCAGTGTTTTCTCAACAACCTTAGGAAGAAGACATGCTGCTATCACCATCCACAGTGGCAATGCTGAGGCACAGAGAGGTTAAGTAACCAGCTATGATCACACAGCTGAGTGAAGTTTCACCTCCAGGCTGAAGCCCCGGTGCCTGCGTGCTCTAACAGTAGGCGCCGAGGACCCAGGATGAAATGTTTCCCACGGAGAAATCTTTCAATGGGGTCCAGGACACCTGAGAAAATGCCAGATTCCATCACTCTTTTTCCTTTCCTTTCCTTTCCAGGACTGGAACTGTTTGTAAGGCCTCACTGCTGCTTTATACAGTCAGGTCAACGAGATCCTCCCAACCCCGTGTCAGCCAAAGCCACACCACTGACAGTGCCAGCCTGGGGAGGGTCGCCCTCGCTGCAGCAGTGCCCCAGCCCGAAGCCCCGAGAGCGCTCAGGCACCTGCCAGGCACGGGAGGGAAGAATCAGTGCTCGTGGCGGGCTCGCCTGTCCCCATGGGGACCTCGCCTGGCTTCGGAGCTTCCTCCAAGGCCCCTCATGTGATCCGCTTTTCCAGACAGGAAAGGAGGCATGCAGGGGTAAAGTGGCCAGGCAGGTCACTGTGAGGTGGTGGGTCCACGATCTCATCCCCTGCCCTCGACCCCAAAGCCTGGCCTTTCCCGGGCCCTGGGCCAGGGCTGGTCGGGCTGAGAGCCCCAGATCTCCCGTCTATGCCGTCCTCGGCCTCCGAGGAGCCGGTGGTGCCCTCCCTGCCGCCGGCTCTCTGCACAGTCACAGATACAGGAGATTAAAACAACACACTAAAAGACGAGCCCCCTGCCCTGCTGTGGTAGAGAAATAATCCAGCATCTGCCTCCAGGGTCTGAGCTCCCCGGCACTGGAGGAAAGACAGCAATGCCAAATTCCCGGCAGAGGCCGCCAAGCCTGCGACACGCAGGGCACCTTCTCTGCTATCGTGGGCGGCCCTCGCAGTGCACTCTCCTGAATCACACTCACTTACCAAGCCCCAGGGCCTCCGAGGGGTTTCTGACACAGCAAAGGCTCTGCTCTGCCTGGCCCACTGTCCCCGAGCTCCCGCCTCCAGCCCCGTGCATCCCCCACCCTAATCCCCACACTCTGCTGTTAGTGCCTACACGGGCAGGGCATCCAGCAGGGCAGATGTGGTCTCTCCAACCCGGTGACCCCGACTCATGGGATGGCCGAGCCCTTGCACCCCCTCCACGCCTCAGCCCTGCATTCTGCGTCTCACCGAGTCCTCCTGAGTCACCCCAGGCACACGTCTGGGGTGCGGCGCTGGGCTGGGGCTCTGCACTACAGGAGCCTTGGGGCCACATGGGCTTGCACATCTCATCACCCTGCACACTGCTGAGCACACGGCAGGCGCCTGTGAAGCTGGGCCGTGTCTCGGATGCAGTGCAGGTGGCAGGAGTAGCCACGTGGGTGAGGACGGGGGGTTTGCCCCCTCACATGGGGGCAAGGGAGGACAGAGGCAGAGAAGAGCCATCCCCACCTCGCCATGCTGTAGGCCCTGACCTTTATTTATTTAAACTTTTCCAGTCAAGCACCTATCCTTCTGGGAGAGGCTGGTCCCCAAGGCGTGCCACACTCTGCCCGGGCCACATCAACTGGCACAAAGTCATGGGCGGCAAGGGAAGCCTCGACGCTGTGCTTGGGCAGACGCTCTCCCCTCCCCATCCGAGGACACAAACTTCTGAGTGCCGCCACCCCACCCCACCCCGCACAAAATGAAGGCAGAAAGCCGCTCTCGGGGGTGCACTTTGCAAATCAGAGCACATGGTCGCTGGTAGAGTTTCCCAAGCCAAGCGGCCCCCTTCAAGGTCTCAGTTTATGTTCCTGTGATTCTATCCAGGAGTGCAGGCCCCGATGAATCTGCCCTCAGGAATATCTCAGATGCCTGCAGAGGCCAGGCCGACAGCCCGGGCCAGGACGTCCCTGGCACTCCACTCCTCCCTTTCCCTGAACTTCCTCCTGTAGTCAGGTATTCACAGAGCTCCTCTAACAAAGGCGCTGAGGATACCCAGGAAATAAATCCAAAACAAATCCATTTTACAGATGAGAAAACTGAAGCTCAGCGGTTTTCCTGCCAGCAAGCAGTGGGGCCAAGCTTTGAGCCTGGGGTTCTTATTTTCAGAGTACAAGTCCTTCCATGATAGTCCCAGCCCAGACGAGCACCTGGACATCCCAGAATGCCCCTTCCCTGGGACACTTTGCCAACATGTGGCTAATCTTCCATAGGGGCCATAGGGACAACTGGGACAGATATGCTGGCACTGTCCTGCAACACCCTTGCCAGCTGGGTGACCCTGGGTGAGACTGCAGCTTCCCCGGAAAACAGAGAAGACCTTCTATGCCTACCCACGAGGCTTGGATGAGAACCACAAATGCAGAAATGGTCTGGAAAGCTGAAAAGGCATCTCCCGATAGACAGAACTGTTGTTACGCAGTTTAACAAACGCCGAGTGTCCACCACAGGCAAGGTCAGGGACTTGGGTTCCATGGGATGGAGCAATAAGCAGATGGAGAAGGCGCGACTGTGTCAAGGCATGAGGTGAGAAGGGGCCCTGTGCTGCTGGGCTGGAATCAGATGCACTGGTGTGAGCTCGAGGTTTTGGGCAGGCCAGGTGGGCCGGGTCAGCACGGGCACATGCGTGTGTCATGCCTGCATACCATGCCCACCTTTCCTGCCTCTGTCCACTGCCAGGGCATGAGCCACAATGCCCAGAGACCACTGGAAGGAACTGGGGCTCCCTGGAGAAACAGCCAATTCCGGGGGTGAAGCAAAGACAGAATAAATGAACCTCCAACATCTTTTTGTGCCAAAAAGCAAGGAAGGGCTCAAAGAATGGTGAGGATTGCCCAAAGGATGCAGGGCCAGCTTGGAAGGGCTGCTAGTGTCTGTGTCAGGACCATCGGAGTATCCCAGTGATGATGGCTAACAGATAACCCACTGAATCACATGGGAAGCCAGGAGCCCATGCCGGCATACATAAATCAGTGGAAAGAAGAGAACATTCTTCTTTAAAGTAAGATGCCAGGAGTAAATAGAAGGAGGAATGATAGTTACTTGGTGACCATCAGATAAATCATTCAAACAAGAAATATTAAGGGCCACTAAAACTGGCAGAAGAAGTGGGACTTTGCATTGCCTCAAAGCATCTCCCCACAAATCTGTATCAGTCACAAAGGGAAAAAACACAACATTATGTGGTCGCCATTAAACAAGAGGTCAAAGTTAATATCACCAGTATCTGGGCAAGCCAACATCACAGGCCTGCGAGAGCAGGCACAGCACCCCTGCCACACCATGCCAGCCCCAAATGCACCCCCTGGGTTGCATCGTGAGAAGACATCCCACAAAATGACTGTCTTGCAACCTTCAAAATTGGCAATCTGTGAGTGCTGAGGCGAGGACAGGGAAGGGTCTGAGGGCGGAGCGCAGAGACAGACCACAGAGCTGCCCGGCCCTGGACGGGGTCTTCCTCTCTCCAGAGGAGTTCATGGAATAATTGGCAATTATGGGGTCTGTGTCTAGGAGAAGGGCATATGGGATTTCTTTCTATTCTGGAAATCTGAAAAATGACTGGAAAACAAGAAGGCTGTGGGAGCTTCAGGGAATCCCAGGTAATTCTTCTGGAGTTGAGACCATGTATTGGGTACAACAGAATGAGCTTGGCATGGCAGCCAGCCCCCACCCCAGCTCGCACGGGATTAGCACATGGCCTTGAGACGGGCTGGGGGGTAGGGTGACAGCGGATTCCTCAGGTCCTTGTGATTGGGAGGACTCTAGAATTCCATCACCAGGAAGGCCCTGAGGACATGGCAGGCTGAGGACCAGGTGACGGGACAGGTGAAGGGCGCAGACAGCATGCACGAAGGCTCCAGGTGGGATGGGCTGGAGGGGAGCGTGGCGGGTCGGGGAGCGCAGGGAGCCCCCGGAGCGTGTTCTCAGGCCTGTCTCTGAGAAGGTGCCGGGGGACAAGGAGGACGGGCTGGTGAGGCTGGTGATGCCTGGGCCCCTCTGCCTGCTTCAGGCCCTGGGACTCCGGGGCTGCACAACTCTGATGGTGGCCCTCGGCCCTGAGAGCCATGGTGTTCTCCATGCTCATTGTCTGTGCCTGTGAAGCGTGGCAGAGGAGGGACAGTGTCCCGAGGGGTGGGCTGGCTTGAGGAGGCCTCGCTACAGCAATCCTGCGGTTATTGGAGCCGGAGCCCCCAGGGCCGCGGGAGGCAGAGGGTACATGAGGGCGCAAGGGCACGGGGGCATCTGCGAGGGAATGGGTGGAGTGTAAGCAGGCCCATGTGTAGGGCCTGGGGTTTGGGGGGGCTGGGCGTGACAGTGTGTGTGTGTGTGTGTGTGTGTGTGTGTGTGTGTGTGTATGCGCTATGGGGCTAGTGTGAGAGTGGGTGCCTATGGGTGTGTGGCCTGGGCCTGAGAACCCGTGGGGCCTGGTGTGTGCACATGTGGATATGAGAACATGAGGGCATGGGGCCCCTTGTGAGCACACGTGGGCCTGGGTGAGCCTCTGTGGCTGTGCATGCATCGGCCCAGCTCCAGCAGGCCTAGCCTGTCCCATCCCTGGCAGCAGGGCGCCCTCTCGTGGCCTGAGCAGGCAGCGTAGGGAGGAGAAAATGAGCGTGAACCCTGAGACCTGGCCAGGGTGGGACACAGGAGGAGGGGTGGGGTGGGAGGAAAGAGGCGGCAGGGAGGACGCCAGGTGGGCATTCAAGAAAGCCGGATGCGCACCGCGCTAAGGGCCTAGGGATCCTCGCTGGCCCCCGCCCACCACTCCTGGCTTCATCAGGCTCCTCCCTCCCTGCAGGGCAGGGGCTGGGGGGGTCCTCTCTGATGCAGGGCAGGCGGGCTTGGATGGTCTCATGGGAAGTGTGTGGGCGGCCTGGGCCCTGTGGCAAGGCACCTCTCCAATCGCGCCCACTTGGGACCACACTGCCAAAGACCAGTGTGCCAGGGCTGCCCCTCACACCGCATCTGCAGGGCTCATTCACCGCACCCCTTCCCCGCTGGGGCAGCTGGGATCCTGCCCTTCCCCAGGCCAAAGAGGGCGTGTGTGCATGTGCGCATGTGCATGTGTGTGCATGAGCCAGAGTCTAGGACCCCCATGTGAGTGTGGCACAAAACGAGGCCATCCCTGCATGTCTCCGGGGAGGGGTATGCTGTGGCAGAGCACAGGGCACGGTCCCTTGTCCTTCCCCGGCATGGATGGCTGTGGCCCAGGAGATTGTGTTGAGTCTACAGTCACGGAGCCCCTGGCCCTGAGCTCCTGGATTAAACCGTTGTAAAGTGCAGAGCACTCTCTGCACGAATCTTTGCTTAGTAATGAGGACAGACGTGGGGGATGCCGCAGTCAGAGCGCAGCCTCAGTGCCACTGACGGGGCTGGCTGGGAGGTTCCCCACTAGGAAGCCTATTCTCAGCAACTTTCCCTCACCCGTGAGAAGGGGGCCCTGGTCAAGTGGGAGCTGTGCAGGCTCAGGAGTGGTGGGTGCGTGGGTGGGTTTCTGTTTTTAAAACCATGTGGTTTTCCTTTTTAAGAATCCCCCAAATCCACAAACCCAGGGCAGATGCGATTGTGCCATAAAAAATAACTCTTATTCTTACAAGAGTGTTATGAGGTAGCCTCAGGGCCACTCCAGGGGACCAGCAGAGCAGAGATCTCTGATGCTGAGAGGCCAGCCAGGCATCAGGAGAGGGACTTGAACCTCCCTCCCTGGAAAGAAGGACAACCACATTCACTCCATCCCCACATGCTCAACAGCGCCTGGCCATACACAGTAGGTGCTCAGTAAACATCTATAGGGACCAGGGAGCTAATAGAGAACAGGCTGTGGGCAACGGGGGACTGCTGAGATTTTAAAGGCAGTGGGGAAGGCCAGGCACTGTGGTTCATGCCTCTAATCCCAGCACTTTAGGAGACTGAGGAGGGTAGATCACCTGAGGTCAGGAGTTCGAGACCAGCCTAGCCAGCATGGTGAAACTCCATCTCTCCTAAAAATACGAAAATTAGCCTGGTGTGGTGGCACGCACCTATAATCCCAGCTACCTGGGAGGCTAAAGCAGGAGAATGGCTTGAACGCAGGAGGTGGAGGTTGCAGTGAGCTGAGATCGCACCATTGCACTCCAGCCTGGGTGACAGAGTGAGACTCCAGGAAAGAAAAGAAAAAAAAAGAAAAAGAAAAGAAAAGAAAAGAAAAGGCATGCATTAGGGAAGGTCAAGTCTGCCCTAGGAAGCCATCATGACCTTGTGGTGAACCACACCCACGGGGTGGAGAGCACCGCAGAGGCAGTGTATGTCTCGCCAGCCCAGTCTAGCAGGACAGACCAAATGGGAACCGTTAGGGAAGTACGCCATTCCACGGCGGGCCCTCACCCTAGGGGCCGAGCTTAACCCGCTCCTGTCCAGCCTACACAGCTGGGGCTCAGGCCCCCTTGACACATGAGGAAACCAAGACCCAAGGGAGGTAAAGATCATGCTCAAGCCAGGCGTGGTGGCCCACGCCTGTAATCCTAGCACTTTGGGAGGCTGAGGCGGGAGATCACTTGAGCCCAGGAGTTCGAAACAAGCCGTGAACACAGGGAGACAAAAATATTTTTAAAATTTAAAAATTAGCTGGGCGTGGTGGTGTACACCTGTGTCCCAGCTATTTGGGAGGCTGAGGCAGGAGAATCCCTTGTGGCTGGGAGTTCGAGGCTGCAGTAGGCCATGATGGTGCCACTGCATTCCCACCTGGGAAACAGAGCAAGACCCCACCTCAAAAAGAAAAAACAAAAGCACAAAGAGACCATGTCCGAGTTTACATGGTTAGCACGCGGCAGAGGACTGGGTCGCACACCCAGCTTCTAGGGTGCTCTTGGGGTCTCTATGAAGCTGGACTCCGGCTCTAGAGGGTGCGGCTGGGCTTTTCTGTCTCCCTGCTACTCTGGTTTCAGCCCCCAGGCTCAGGCAGAGTGAGAGAGAGACTCGGGGTTATCAGGCTGGGCCTGCGCACAGGGCACTCCAGCCTGGAACTACGTTTGGAGGCTAGAGTGGGGACCTTGTCCCTGGCTGTCCCCAATCTGAGGACAACGGGGCTACGGGAGCACACTGGGTCCACATCCGGGGCTCACATCCTGGGTCCCACCTGTGACACAGAGGAACTCTTGCACAAATACAACCACTGTTGCAAGATGGTTGAAAATGAGAACTATGTCAGGCTGTCTGCAGGGGCAGGAGTCAGGGCTCAGGGCCGCTTTCCTTCCTGTTTCACTTTTTCAGGCTGGAAGAGACGTAGCAATGAAAGGATGAAAAACGCAGGTTCCCTGATGGTCACAACGCAGCAGCAATGGTGGATGCTGTGGGGGACATGCCCTCCCCGCCCTGGGCTGTAAGTGCCACCAGCCCTGGCCTCGTCACCAAGCTGTAGCGCAGCAGCAGAAAGGCAGACGCCAGCCCTGGGGCAGCGAGAGGACTCAGGTGGGACTCCATCTCATGGGGCGGCTGCGGTGCAGGCTCTGGGCCCTGGGGGCATCCAGCAGAACCCAAGTGGCCCAGGTTCAGGTTAAGGTTAGACAGCATTTTGGGCAGGCAGCCAGCCCGGCCAGGATGGTGGCCACAGCTCCTCTGCGGGCTCACTGTGGGCCCTTCCTCCCCTGCTTGCTGTGGCCTGACCAGCTGCCCAGACCTCCTGGGTCCCCTTCCACCTTCCTCCACACACTGGAGAGCACTTAGGCTCAGTGGACTTTAACCACAAAGGCAGCAACGATGGGACTCCTGGGGTGTCACCTGTCATGTCTCTGCCAGGCCCTCAGGTGGGAGTGGATGGGGTCAAATGACCAACCTCAGGGCCTTCCCCAGGTCAGAAGCCCCCAAAGCCAGGTCCCGCTTACATCCAGCTCAGCAACAGGTTGTGTGTGAGGAGGGGGCCAAAGCAGGGAAAGGCAGGAGCTGACCAGCCCTGTGACCCCCACACTGGCTAGTCCTGTTTTGTGAGGCCCGGCTCCCGCTCAGAGCTCCGGCAGGACTTGGCTAATTGGGGGGTGGTTTGAGAAGGTTCAGGGGCACAGGCCTTGGAGAAAGGCAGAGGTGGGTTCGAATCCTGGCTCACACTGGCAGGCTGTGTGGCCTTGGGCAAGTGACTCCACCTCTCTGAGCTTCCATCTGCACATCTAAATTGTCGGGGTAAGAAGGTGGGCGCCTCCTCTGGGCTGCTGCGGTGGGCAGGTGCGCCGAGACTGGGTGTGTGTGAACATGTACGCTGGCCCCACCACGAGGCACGCCTGTGGCATCCCCCCGCAGCTCCTGGGAACACGCTTTAGGGAGCGTCTTGGGAGGAAAAGAGCAGTGTAAGCACTAGGCCCAGAGCACGCGCCTTGAGACATCTGTTGAGCGGCTCTGGGGAGATGAGAGGCTCTGTAGACCCTCCCTCAACCCCGTTCCACCGCTCCAGAGCCTTCCAGGACCCTGGAGAGAACTGCATGTTCCCAAGATGCAAATTCCTGGGGCTGGGAGGCGGCTTACAGGGGTCCTACCTTCTGGGCCAACCCCAGGCTTTGTGGCCTCACTCGGTGGCCACCTCCTAGCCTCCGCCTGGGACCCCCTTCCTCAGCCCAGAGCCCACCATCCTGCAGCCCACTGGTTACCACACAGGCCGCAGGAAGCCCAGCAGGGGAGTTCAGGTTTTAAAATCTTTCCCCTCTTGCCCTGGACACGAAGTAGTCTTGGTCAGGAACCAAGAACGCTAATGAGGGTCAGGTACCAGAAAGGGTGACGGTTCCTCATCCTGTCTCCGCTGCCCTGGTGCCCCAACCAGACAGAGCCATGGGCGCCACGACAGGGTGTCTACCCCAGCGTCACCTGCTGAGCCACGTGGACCCACCAGCCTCGTCTCACACGCCCGCCTCCACCTCGGGTCTCCTCCCCACTCTCAGGAGGCCCAACGTTGGGGGCTGACAGGTGCCAACAATTCCCAGAGACCTCCCAGGACTGTAAACTGGGAGGCACAGAACAGCCAGAGAGGCCGGGCCGGGGAGCAACCGGGTCCCTCATGGTGGGGGTGTTAACCTGTCTGGCCTCATGTGGTCAAGTGAACATACACCTCTCCAAGACCCAGGACCACCTCTCGGCAGATCTGCCCGGGAGGACTCACGCCGACGTGTGCAGGGGACAGAAACCAGAACGTTCCCGGCAGCCTGTGCAGACAGGCCGAACAGGGACCCACCCAGATGTCCTCTGCAAGGGATGGGCAAAGAGGGGTGTCTGAGCCACAGAGGACGCAACAAATAAGCCACAGCTCAATGGTACAGTGTGGGATTCCATCTGGATAAAGCTCAGAGCAGGAAGAGCCAGCGCCATGTTTGAGGGAAGCGGCCATGTGGGAAAACAAAGCAGATCCAGTCACTGTGGCCGCTGTGCCCACAGCGGGACGGGGCGCATGAGTCAGGGACGAGGCCTTCTGGGGTGCTGATAGCCTCCTAGCTCTCGACCTCAGAGTGGTCACTTTGTTATTCCCTATGCTACATACTCAAATTTTATTTTCATATGACAATTGTTTAATGGCACACTTTATGTTGTATATATTTTATCACAATTTTTAAAATTTCCTTTTGAGACAAGGTCTTGCTTTGTCGCCCAGGCTGGAGTGCAGTGGTGTGATCATAGCCCACTGCAGCCTCCTGGGCCTCTTGGATTTAAGAGGTCCTCCTCCTCAGCCTCCCAAGTAGCTCGGACCACAGGTGGGTGTCACCATACCTGGCTAATTGTGATTTTTAATACAAATGAGGTCTCACTATGTTGCACAGGCTGGTCTCAAACTCCTGGGCCATTTTTTTTTTTTTTACATTTTTAAAATGAAAGTATGACATAAGGATAGACTTTCATGTCTGTAATCCCAGCACTTTGGGAGGCCAAGGTGGGCGGATCACCTGAGATCAGGAGTTTGAGACCAGCTTGGTCAACACGGTGAAACTCCATCTCTACTAAAAATATATAAATTAGCCAGGTGTGGTGGTGTGCACCTGTAATCCCAGCTACTTGGGAGGCTGAGGCAGAAGAATCGCTTGAACCTGGGAAGCGGAAGTTGTAGTGAGCCGAGATTGACCCACGGCACTCCAGCCTGGGCGACACAGTGAGACTCTGCCTCAAAAACAAAAACAAACAAAAAAAAGTATGACATAACGTAGATTAGTGATCGCCTGGGGCTGAGTGGAATGTGGGCAGTGCTTTGCCAATAATAGCTAAACGATTTGAGGCTTCTTTTTGGGGTGATGAAATGTTATAAAATTGATTGTGGTGACGGCTGCACAACTCTGTGAATGCATGAAAGCCACTGAGTTATACAGCATAGGAATTATTTCTCAATAAAGCTGCTACAGAAAGAGACAAAAGAAAAATGTTTACAGGCTTAAACTGGGGTGTGTCCCCCTCTGCGTGACCTCAGGTGCACTAAGTGACGCCTCTGAGCCCAGAAGTGCCCACCTACACCCCAGAAGCCGCAGCCTCTCTCCCAGGCAGGACCAGAGGGCCGCCTGAGGGATGTCAGGGACTCGCGGACTCACTGCATGGTGGATTTTTCCGCAGGCCTGTTCCCTTGCCCTTCCCTGCACTACCAGGATGAGTACCTGAGGAACCTGGGGTGAGCTCCCAAGCTCAGCACTGGCCCTTTCTCTCCACCCCGGCTGGCTCAGACTGCCCTGCTGGTCTGTTTACACATGAGGACAAAAGGAGGGTCCTGACTCCTGGGAGGCTGACCAGGGCCACTAGAGCCTGGACCCCCCCGCCTTGCTAGCCACTCACTTTGACATGTGACTGCTGAAAAGTGAACACCAGGTTCACTTCCTTCCCTCACACTCCATGTGGCACAGAAGAAAAATCTGTCGTGTTCCAAAGAGAACCCACAGCCTTCTCTTAACAGGAAACACTGTGAAGTCAGTCACTGCGAAGTCTGGGAAGACCCAGGACAAGGTGCTGCTTTGACGGCAGCCGCTTCCAAGGTCAAAGGCCAGGCATGGAGGCACTCTCCCTCCTGACTCGCCCACTTTGCAGCCCTGCAGTCTCTCATCGTCCAGCGTGGTGCAAGGCGGCTGGAATCCTAGATCGGCCAGCCACCCCACTGGCAGAAGCCCTTTCATCACCCAGACCCCAGCTAGAAGGGACTTTGCAGGACATCTGGAATCCCGGTCCAGGAAACTTTCCCTCTCAGAAGGGCAAACTGTTTGTCAGGAACATTCTGACTCATAAAACATCTGCCAGCCTTGGGTAAACAATAAGAGAAGACCCAAGGCGAGTTCAGGGTAGCTGGTTTATTTACACAGCAGCTCCATGACCAGCATGGGGGCTTCTCAGGCAGTGGCACCTTTGTGCTCAGAAAACAGGGTGGTGGCTGCACCGTGTGGCGTAGAATAGGAAACAGAGTGAATGGTGGACGGCGAGGGGCGACACTGCCTGGTTTCTGGCATGTCCGTGGGAAGATGGGGCTGGTGGGGAGACAAGGAAGGGTCTGCGGCTTGGACGTGCCAGCGGCTCCTCCTTCTCCACTGAGGACAGAGAGGGTACCTCGGAACTGGGAAAAACATCCTGTCCCTGTATTCATTTGTCAGAATAGGAGGACACAGGGTTCCAGCCCAGTCTGTCCTTCAAGGAAGACGAGGGCTGCCTTGACAGGCAGCAAAGCAAGGAGGGGCGACAGTGCTGGGGGGCTTGGGCAGCAGTGCTCTTACCCACTGGGCCCCGCCCTCCGAACGCGGAGCCCCGCCCTCCGAACGCGGAGCCCCGCCTAGGCCCTGGAGTGAAGCCGGGCCCTGTGGCTGCTGCAGAATGTGCCCCAAGGGCAGGACATTCCAGGAGGGAAGAGTACAGGCAAAAGTACCCGCCCAGGGGACTAAGGGGGGCCAGGTTCCAATCCCGCTTCTATGAAACCTCAGCAGGATGACGCGTTCCTGGGGAGCAGGCCCTACAAAACATTCCCTCTGGAGCTAAGGCCACACGGCGATCACTCCCAACCCCGAGGCTGCACTCTTTGGGCCATTTTATAATAAAAGTGGAAGAAAGCAAGAGGAATGGATACATCCACAATGACAGGGCAATCTCACCGCCAGCGAGCAGCTGAATCCCAATCCTCAGCCCCCTCTCCGCCTCTCAGACTCCTGATGGCTGCCTCAGAAACACAATCGTGTGTGCGTGTGTGTACATGTATGTGCACGTGTGCATGCTCCAAGGGCGCACCCCGCAGCAGAACCAATGGGAACCCTCAGTAGGCCCCTCCAGCTTCCCTCCCTTCCTGGTGCCAGTGACTGGCAGGACTGGCTGCTGCCCCCATCCGCCGGCCGGCCCAGCCTGGACTGCCTCCCTGTCCTGCCCTGGCCTCAAACCAAGTGTGAGCGCAGCTACTCACCACAGGGCTCTCTGCCACCTGGGCCCAGGACAAGGCCACTGCCCTCCCCCCTTCACTCTCCCAATTCAGCCAAGGCTAGGCCAAGGCCACCAATGGAGGACAGAGCCTGGAAGGCCATCCGATGCCCAGCTGACCCAGCAGTGCTCACTGGCTCCTGTAAGGTCTCTCTCTTTAGAGAGGAGAGGCGCAGCACAGGGTTGTGACAACATGCCCCTGCTGCAGAAGGGACACAGCTGCTGCCCCTGGAAAGCACACCTCAGTGCCGAATGGGGCTGTGCTGACCACCACAGCTAGTGCTGCCCCTCACAGAGGTGCCAGAGGGCTGGGCGGTGGCCCCAGAAGGGCGAGGTGCTGCTTCATAGAGCCTGGCTGGGGGCATGTCCTGGAGGGAAGGGACTCTGGCCCAGCGGTGGGGTGCCCGGCTGACTCTAGAGGCTGTTTGCTGGCCCCAGGCCTGCCACACATCCACAGGGAGCACCACACAGGCACTTCCAGTCCCAACAAGGCCCTCCAGAGAGCGAGGCCCCATCAGGCTCCACAGCCCGGCTCATCCAGGGCCCTGTGCCCCTCCAGCGCTCCAGAGCATCCGTGCACCGAGAGTGCCATCTGGAGGGAGAAGGGGACAGTGCAGGAGGAGGGCAGCTGCCACCTGGGGCCACCAACACCCCTGTAGAGGCCAGTGAACCTTTTCTAGTAGCCACATTAACAAAAGTTTAAATAAACGGGTGAAATTAACACGAAATATCAGCATTTCAACATGTAGCCAATATAAAAAAAAATACTCAGGAGCTCTTTCACAATCCTTTCTCCCCACCCAGTCTCTGAAATCCAGTGTGTATTTTACACTTCCTGCACGTCTCACTGTGGATGAGCTATGAGTCACCCCCTGCAGCTCATAACTACTGTGTCTGACACAGCACCTCGCCCTTCCGGGGCCACCCCCAGCCCTCTGGCACCTTTTTGAGGGGCAGCACTAGTTGTGGCGGTCAGCACAGCCCTGTTTGGCACTGAGGTGAGCTTTCCAAGGGCAGCAGCTGTGTCCCTTCTGCAGCAGGCACAGGTCCAGAGAGTTGCCAATGGCTGGGAGACCTCCCATTCCTTTAACCAGGCACACCTACACACACAGAGCCCCACCACCTTTGATGCCCATGTGGCCTTCCCTAGCGACTGGAAACCCTCCTTAGCCAAGCTAACACTCTTCTCCCTTTGTCCTGCATGTTAACAAAGGCAGATTTGCATCCTGACAAACACATCCAAAGAGCTGACATTTTAAATCTCTTTAGGAACAAACAGGCTAAGTCCCATCCTCTTCAACCGAGGCAAGTGACTCCATTCCTGGAGCTAGGCAGACATGGATGGTAGTGGCCACATGTGCTCCCCACCTTGGCCATTTGCTGAGGGCTTGCTGTGTGCCCGGCACTAAACGGATTACTTCCCTACAGCATCTGAACACATGGACACACAGGATAACACACACTGGGGCCCACTGGAGGGTGGAGAGGGAGGAGGGGGGAGGAGCAGGAAAAATAACCAGCAGGTACGAGGTTTAATACATGGGTGATGAAATAATCTGTACAACAAACTCCATGACACATGTTTGCTTATGTAATGAACCTTCACATCCTGCACATGTACCCCCAAACTTAAAAGTTAAAAAAGAAAAAAAAATGTGGTATATATACACCATGGAATACTACTCAGCCATAAAAAGGAATGAAATCATGGCATTCACAGCAACCTGGATGGAGGTGGAGACCTCAGGAATGGAGGTGCCTCAGGTCTAGAAAAGCAAACGTCGCATGTTCTCACTTCTAAGTGGGAGCTATGTTATGAGGATGCAAAGGCATAAGAATGATACGGTGGACTCTGGGGACTCGGGGGGAAGGGTGGGGGGGTGAGGAATAAAAGACTACATATTGGGTACAGTGTACGCTGCTCAGGTGATGGGTGCATCAAAACCTCAGAAATCACCACTAAAGAGCTTATCCATATAACCCAGTAGTTCCCCAAAAACTACTGAAATTTTTTAAATTACCAAAAAAGAAAAAGATGAAGATGCTTGTAGAAAGATGCCATAAAACAGTGTTCAAGAAAAAAGAAGGCTGCAATACAGTATCATCTTTTTTTTTTTTTTAAGAGAAAAATCCAAAATATTACCAGTCTTTATCTACACAGAGAAGGCAGTGTGGAAGGATTCGGCAAACCATTGATAGTTTCTCTCTCTGGGGCCAGGTGCGGTGGCTCACGCCTGTAATCCCAGCACTTTGGGAGGCTGAGGTGGCTGGATCACCTGAGATCAGGAGTTCAAGACCAGCCTGGCCAACATGGTAAAACTCCATCTCTACTAAAAATATAAAAATTAGCCAGGCGTGGTGGCACACATCTGTAGTCCCAGCTACTCAGGAGGCTGACAGGAGAATCACTTAAGCCTGGGAGGCAGAGATTGCAAAGAGCCAGGACTGGACCTCTGTACTCCAGCCTGGGTGACAGAGGGAGACTCCATCTAAAAAAAAAAAAAAGTTTCTCTCTCTGGAAGACACCGTCATGGGGATGCCCACCCAACTCTTCTTTAAATGGCACGCAGGTAACTGGAATCCGAAAAGCACCAACCCTTGCTGGGGTGGTGGCCAACCCATGGCCACCTGCTCATTCGTGGGCTGTGGGGGGCCTTCTTCAGAGGCCCATTCTCAGTTTATAGGGGCACCTGGCCTAGGCTGGCCAGAAAGACCCCAACTGAGGTGGCATTCAGGACATGGTTTTCCTCCCAGGAACCGGAAGCAGCCCAGTGCACAACGCTGTATGGTTCTCCCTCCCTCTCCACCTTCTGCCAAGCCATACAGCTGTGTTCCCAAGCAGGGAGGTGTCACTTGTGCTCACGGTCACAGATGTGAACTGGGCTGGTCTCCTGACGGCTCACGCCAGGCAGCACCTGGCATCAACTATAGGGCCCTGAGGTCCGCTGTCGGTGGGAAGCCCTCATCTGGGAGCAGCAGCAGGACGCTCTGCCACCTTGGCAGGAAAGGCAGGAATGGGGATCTGGGGGCCCCTGGCTGGCCTCTTGGAAAACATGTTCCTGTGGCTTGTGAGTGGGTCTCCCTCACTCCCTTAGGCCAGGCCTCACCACGGGGAGCCACGAAACCAAACTTTAAGGAAGAAAGAAGGCCCATATGTCACGCCTGTCAGAGGCTCCATGGGGACCCCCAAGCCTGGGAGGGTCTGGGAGGTGGCTGGAAAGGACCAACTTCCTGACTCTGGACCCAGGTGCGCTGAGCCTTCCTCACTCACCTTGCACGCAGCCCCGGCCCCCACCCCGCAGGAGAGCCCTCAGAGCGATGGTCGGGCCCTCTGCTCTGTCTTCTCTGGTCCTGTCTAAGCAGATCTCTCAAGACGAATGCAACCACCCCCAGCCCAAATCCAAGTACCCCAGGTAACCACATTTCAACCAAGTCTCCCCAGCATCTACAAAGATGTACTTTCTCTGAATGGCCACAATCGAAACTATCGAGCATAAGGCAAGATAACGCTCTGATGTCCAAGATCCCCTCGATGACAAAGTGAGCTGGGGCCTGGGCACCATAGGGCCCTCCGCATGCCCCGGAGCTCCCAACACCTGGCAGCTGCTCCAGACCTGGCAGACTTTAGACCCCACAAATAAAACACAAGCTTCTCAAGATGGGGGTTCCATTCCAGAGCACCCCTGAGCACCCTCGTGTCGTCTCCAGGCTGTCGCCGGCGGAGAAGGTGAACACAGGAGACGGAGGCTGTCCAAGGCGCTGGAGTGCTCATAGCTGTAACTGCCACAGCGCAGGGTCTGATCAAACTGCCGAAAGGACAGCAGCACAAATTCTTCCAGCTCCCCGGTGGGCGGCCGCCACGATGAACAGTGCCTTTGCTTATTTCTCTCTGCACCGCACACCGTTTCAAAACTCAGACCCTGTATCAAAAGCCACTCTACCTTATCACTGTCTGCTACTAAAGACCATCCAGCCCTGTTCTTAGAGGTCCATTACGTACGACATAGTGAATGCCCACACACTGCTCTTTGATTTCGAAAGAATACCCTCTTTACTTTGAAAAACAAAACAGAATGAGAACGTGGCCATCCCCTGGAAGGAAGATGAATGAGTGTGTCCAGCTGGCACTGACCTGAACTTCCCAGTCCGCACCTGCAGCGCTCTCATTCCACACCGCTGGGCACCGCCGACGTCGCCCACGATATCGTCCCCAATCATGACGGCCTGTCACGGCAGTGAAATATGCTCAGAAGTGATGTCAGGAGAGTTTTATTCCTGGGCTCCTTCATCTTCTATTTGACATAATAAATGGCTTGATCTGATGTTTAAAACCACCATCATACAAATTAAACAAGATAATATTGTCATCGTATTGATTAAAAGTCAACCCACCTGGAATATATCTCACACTGCCCCCATAGGCCATGGCTCTGAATGGTATATATTTGTGCAATTTGAAATCAATCAGCAGACATCAAAGTGATTTGGCACCCCAAGGACGCGTAGGGATGCTGAAACACTGCCTGGCCTCCGCTGAAACACAGGCTGAATTTTACCTCGCCCTAAAGACTCTGTAGCCTGGTTATTTGCCTTGGATTCTATGAAAGTGAAGCAAATCTCTGGCAAACCTTTGTAAGTTTGGCTTTATATAGCTTTTGCTTTCAATGGTGAAGGTATTGCCTTTAAAAAAAAAAATATTATACAGCCGGGCTCAGTGGCTCATGCCTGTAATCCCAGCACTTTGGGAGGCCGAGGTGGGCAGATCACGAGGTCAGGAGTTCAAGACCAGCCTGACCAACATGGTGAACCCATGTCTCTACTAAAAATACAAAAATTAACCAGGCGTGGTGGTGTGTGCCTGTAATCCAAGCTACTCAGGAGGCTGAGGCAGGAGAATTGCTTGAACCTGGGAGGCAGAGGTGGCAGTGAGCTGAGATGGCATCACTGCACTCCAGTCTGGAGGACAGAGCAAGATTCTGTCTTAGTAATAATAATATACAAACCAAACTACACACATGCACACAGATGAAATGCTCACAGCCTATCATTTTAAAAAGTAGCCTCTAAGATACACTCTCCCACCTGAAACACCCAGAAAACCAAACTATGAAACAACAGCTTTCAGGACACTGGACATTAAGCAGTGAAGGACAATGACTTCTGAGATGCAGGAAACAAGCGAGGTGGCTCCTGCGACTGCCCCCAGCGTACTGCCTTTGACGCTTCCAGACTGTGGGCACGGGGGGATGGACTGAAGTGTGTCCCCCACAAATTCATATGAAAAAGAAGCGCTAGCTACAGTGTGACTGTATTTGCAGGCAGGGCCTATAAGGAGGTAATTAATTAAGGTTGAATGAGCTCAGAAGGGGCCCTGATCTGATGGGACTGGTGTTCTTATCAGAGGAAAAGGCACTGGAGTGCCCTCTCCATGCAAGCACAGAGGAGAGGCCATGGGAGGACACAGCAAGAAGGTGGCCATCTGCAAGCTGGGGAGAGAGCCCTCATCAGAAACTGGACTTGCTGGCGCCCTGATCTCAGGCTTCAAGCCTCCCAAATAGTGAGAAAAAATGTTTCTGCTGTTGTATGACAGTCTGAGCTGACTAATACAGCGGGAAACGCAGGTGGAGCCCTGTAGGATCCCTGAATTGGGAAGACAGAGCTAGGACCCTGGGGAGACCCAGGAGCAGAGTCCACAGGACAGAATCAGACAGGAGAAGGCTGCATGGAGAAAGAGCTGTGGAGATTGTGGAGGGTCCCCTCAGTACTCAGCAGACCACTGCCCGAGCACGTAAGGGCTGAAACTCCCTGAGCCTGAGAAAGAACCACAGCAAATAACTAGAGAAAACAGCACCTGTGTCTCACACAGGACTGCATATGTCCCTACCAGCCAGGCTGGGAAAGCTCACTTATGATACACAGGGCATTGGGTAGGATCTCCGAAGCCGCTGGCTTTGCTGGTGAGGAATGATTCATCCAGGGCAACCCCTGCTCCAGTGCTGCCCCCAAATCTTAAAAGCAAGATTTGGAAGGATCAAACTGTTTCCAAGTAATTTAACTGCATCCTAGAACAAAGTTTGAAATTATTTATGGGCACACAAAAATATCCAGAACCAAAAAGAAGGTAAAATTGATCATATCTGGCACCCAATAAAAAAATGATCAGACAATGCAAAGAAGGAAAATATGCAGGAGGAGAAAGATCGGGCCATCCAAACTGAGCCAGAGCTGAAACAGATATGAGAATGTGCAGACAAGAGCATTAAATTAGCCCTTGTCATTGTATTCTGTATGTTCCAAAAGTAGAGAAGTGGAAGATAAAAGAAAAAATCCAAATCAAGCTTCTAGAAATGAAAACTAAAATGTCAGGGATCAAAATTCGCTGGGTGAGATCAGTGCCAGCAGAGATACTGCAGAGGAAAAGAGTAATGAACTTGGAGACATGGCAATAGAAACTACCCAAAATGAAACAGAGGCAGAAAAGTTATTTTTAAATGTGAACAGGCATCAGGAGCTATGGCCCAACTTTAAGTGGCCTGATTTACATGCAATGAGAGTTCCTGAAAGTGAGATGAGCTGGGGCACAGTGGCTCACATCTATAATCCCATCACTGTGGGAGAATCGCTTGAGCCCAGGAGTCCAAGGCCAGCCCAGGCAATTTTTTGTCTCTACCAAAAATTTTTAAAAATTAGCCAGATGTGGTGGCTGAAGCCTGTAGTCCCAGCTACTTAAGAGACTGAGGAAGTGGAGGATCACTTGAGCCCAGGAGGTTGAGACTGCAGGGAGCTGTGTTCGTGCCACTGTACTCCAGCCTGAGAGACAGAGCAAGACCCTGTCTCAAGATTAGAAAAACAAAAAGAAAGTGAGATGAGAGAAGACACAAATATATTTGAAGAAATAGTGAATGAAAATTTTCCAAACTTGATAATAATAATAAATCCACAGACCCAATAGCCCAGTGAACACCAAACACAAGAAACATGAAGAAAACTGTATTAAGGCACATCATAATCAAATTGCTCAAAACCAGTGATGAGGAGAAAATCTCAAAAAACAATCAGACAAAAAAGACACATGTTATATACAGAGAAACAAAGATAAGACGTTAGATTTCTTGTTGGAAACAATGCAAGTGAGAAGACTGTGGAGTGCTGTCTTTTAATTAGTAAAAGAAAAAAATGCCCATCTAGAATTCTATACCCAGCAAAAATATCTTTCCAAAACAAAGATGAACTAAAGATATTTCAGACATTGAAGTGGAAAGAATTCATCACCAAGAAATCTACCCTACAAGAAATGTAGAAGGAAGCCCTTCAGGCAAAGGGAAAATGACAACAGCTGGAAATACACATCTATACCAGAAAGGTGGCTTATGGGCATGTGCTGACCTTCTACCTGCTCATCTCCCTCCTCTGCTGGCTAATTCCTCCCAGGCCTTCAGGACTCAGTTCTGGTGACCACTACCTTTCCTCCACCCCAGGCTGGGTTGTGTGGCCCTCCCAAAGCACTCTGTGATCACTCCCTAGTGCCACCCATGTCATACTGCAGCGTAACAGACTCTGCTCATCCCATCCTTCCAGAAGTAGGAGCTCCTACAGGGCAAGGAATCTGGGCTGACAACTGGCACTCAGTTGACGCTTAGCAACAGTGTCTTGAGCAGATGTGTGCTCTGCATTATGGCATGGCGGGCTGTGTCTGGACACACTTATGAGGCACAAATAAGACTTCACATTGGCCACCTACGTAGAGTGGAGGCAGCTGCACAGTCCATGCCAGTGTGGCTGAAATGTCAGTCATTTGTGGGCCTCCTTTTGCCACATTAACATGTTATTGCTTAAATGGACACATGCTTTTTTTTTTTTTTTTTAACATGAATATATGTAATTTTAAAGAAAAAACAGCTGGGAGTGGTAGCTCACACCTGTAATCCCAGCACTTTGGGAGGCCAAGATGGGTGGAAAATTAGCTGGGCATGGAGGGTGAGGCACGTGAATTGCTTGAACTTGAGAGGTTGAGGTTGCAGTGAGCCGAGATTGTGCCACTGCACTCCAGCCTTGGCAACAGAGAGACTCGGTCTCAAAAAAAAAAAATAGTAATAATAATTTTAAAGAAAAAAAAACAACAACCAATCTTTCTCTCTCCCCTACCCCAAAATCTGATTAAAAGCTTCAAAGTAGGCTGGACACGGTCGTCCATGCCTGTAATCTCAGCATTGTGGGAGTCTGAGGCAGGTAGATCACTTGAGCCCAGGGGTTCCAGACCAGCCTGGGCAACATAGTGAAACCCTTTCTCTACTAAAAATACAAACACTAGCTGCATGTGGTGGCGCATACCTGTAGTCCCAGCTACCCAGGAGGCTGAGGCATGAGAACTGCTTGCGCCCAGGAGGTGAAGGCTTCAGTGGGCCAAGATTACAGCATTGTACTCCAGCCTGGGGGACAGAGTAAGACCCTGTCTCAAAAATATCAATTAAAAACAAAAAGCTTCAAAATAGTTTCAGGGGAAGATGCTGCCAGTGGAAGGTTGGCCAGCACCATAGACATCCAATGTCAGATCTGCCCTCAACATCAATCAGGGATTTCCTTGATTGGGGACCAGACTTGAGCAACTAGACTCCAGTGACAAAGGAATATCCTGAGATGACCGGAACAGATGCTTTGAAACCACAGGTCTCGGCTGGGCACCGTGGCTTATGCCTATAATCCCAGCACTCTGGGAGGCCAAGGCGGATGGATCACCTGAGGTCAAGAATTCAAGACCAGCCTGACCAACATGGTGAAACTCCGTGTCTACTAAAAATACAAAAAATTAGCCAGCGTGATGGCCCACACCTGTAGTCCCAGGACTCTGGGGGGGCCGAGGCAGTGGATCACCTGAGGTCAGGAGTTCAAGACCAGCCAACATCTTGAAACCCTGTGTCTACTAAAAACACAAAAAAATTAACCTGGCACGGTAGCCGATGCCTATCATCCCAGGTACTCAGAAGGCTGATGCAGGAGGATTGCTTGAAGCTGGAGGTGGGGGTTTCAGTGAGCTGAGATTGTGCCATTGCATTCCAGCCTGGGCAACAAGAGCAAAACTCTGTCTCAAAAAAAAAAAAAAGAAAAGAAAAAGAAAAGAGAAACTACAGGTCTCCTCACTGGAATTCAGATGCTAAATGGGGCTAACTGACAAATACACAAACCAAAATCAAGACAAAATGAAACGATGACTGAATGAAACCAGCCTGGGGACTCTTACTGAGGGTGGGGCCATCGATTTGGACTCTGCCTGTGAGGAACGGGTCCAGGTGGAATTTCCTCCCTCTAAAGGGCCTCAGAAAGGGAGGTGGGCCCGACGTGGCCAGCAGATGCCCAGACTCACTCCTGTCTCACGCTGAGCTAGAGCAGCAGGGCGGAGATCCCAGCTCTGTTTGCTGGCTGTGTAACCTTGGGCCAGCCTCCCCTTCCATCTGTAAAACGGGTATAACTGGTTTAAACCAAATCATCGCAGTGAAGACCTGGCACAAGGCCAGGACATATACGTTATCTAAACACGTTAAAAAGGAAACAGAAACATGAGGAAATGTTTTGTTGAGGAAATTCTCTCAACGTCAGAGAAGCCCCACGGCCTGCGGCAGGTGCCCTTGCTCTGGTCACTTGGTACGTTTGCACTGGGCCTTCGCGGGCTGGGGCCGGGCCAGGCAGTGGGCACACAGTGTGAATCAGACAGATGGGGGCCCAGCCCTTGTGGAGCTCACAAGTACTGAAGACAGATGTTAATCAGATAATTTCACAGGCTCATCATCAGGGCCTGTGATAACGTAGAGGTGGCTATGAGGCCCAACCTCATGCCCCACTGGGTTTGGGGCGGTCAGGAAAGGCTTCCTGGAGGAAGTGAGGTTTTGAGCTTTGATCTGATAGGCAAAAGGGGCCAACCAGTCTGGAGGGCGTGGGTGAGAGTTAGGACACGCCCAGCAGGGAAGACCACACGTGTGCTTACTCTCCATCTCCCCAGCAGTCACCAGGGCAGGCCGTGCTGTGAGTTCCACAAAGCACAAATAAACCTGAAGCAACTGTCCTGGGAACCGCCTCCCAAACAGGCCTTCAGATAACCAAGGAGCCACCAGCAGCCGTGAGAAAGGACGAAGACAGAGCCGGGGAGGTGCCGAGGCCAGGGAGATTGTTTCGGGTGAACACGGAGCTTTTCTGCCACTCAGGATGAACTTGTCACGTATCATAGTCAAGCAGAGGCCAGAGGGGCCTCCCTCAGAGAAGCCGCAGGTCACAGTGGCACTCGTGGCGAGGGCCGAAATGCTGAGAATCCTGCCAATCACTGGTAGCCGCAAGCCACCGCAAGACGTGAGGTGCTGGAAGTAACGCCACGTCTTCCTGGTGCGGTGCTCCATTCTCCATTCTCTCCATGGAGTTTCTCTGATCCTTCCTCCACCTACCCCTGTGCCTCCCAGAGCGTGTCGTGCACACGGGTGACATACTATTTGACTCCAGGCAGAGCAAGGACATACATTTTAATGTCATCATGTGGTCTTTATTTTTAGATTTATCTATTATGGTAAGTGAGAGATTCTGGTTTTCCATTTATAGGAGTGATCAAAAGTTCCTTTTAAAATACATTTATTTAAGTAATAAAATGAATCAATTTTAAGAAATGTGAAGTAAATAAAGCTAGTGGCAAGAACCCAGATATGGTAAAAATACCCAGATATGGTAAAAATTCCAAGTGTTTTTTCCAGAATGACTGATGTTGGGGAAAATGCTGCCAAATCCAAATGAGGTTTTTTTCTGTCCATCAAACCAGCACCTAGCCAGGGAAGAACAGCCAGTGGCACCACGTGCTCCCTGGAGTGGGACCAGCACCAGCATCCACTGCAGGCATACAGGGCGCTTTAAGGGTTGGGCAAAGCCAGGGCTGCCCAGGCAGTCTCCATGGCTCCTGGCATCCGGCAGCACTGCTGGCCATAGCCCCCGTATTCAAGTCTCCTCTGCCTTTCTCAAGGAGTTGTCTGTCTTGAAACTGTGAGGTCAGGCTGAGCATGGTGGCTCATGCCTGTAATCCCGGAACTTTGGGAGGCTGAGGTAGGTGGATCACGAGGTCAGGAGTTCGAGACCAGCCTGGTCAACATAGTGAAACCCCATCTCTACTAAAGATACAAAAAATTAGCCAGGCATGGTGGCACATGCCTGCAATCCTGGCTACTCGGGAGGCTAAGGTAGGAAAATTGCTTGAACCCAGGAGGTGGAGGTTGCAGTGAGCTGAGACTGCACCATTGCACTCTAGCCTGGGTGACACAGCGAGACTCTGTCTCAAAGAAAAAACAAAAGAAACCGTGAGGTCACTGGTGAACATTTACAGCGCTCCAACTCAGGACCATGTCCACTGCGGCCAGAGGCTCCGGGGCCATCCTGCTAGAAGGTTCCTTGGAAATGGAATGGGTTTTCCAAATATTACATGTCATCCTACACCTCCATGCTTCTGGGGAAAACTGTGCATGCTCCTCCTCCAGATACAATCAGACAGCACAAATGTTTCCCTCCCAGAATAGAGACTCTTGGTTCCTCCTGGGCCAGGACATTTGTGGATGTGGCCTGCGGAGAAGGGACAGGAGGAACGTGGTTCCTCAGAGGAAGAGCTCTCATGCAGGAACAGCATGGAGGTTCTGCAGGATAATGCGAGGCTGCATCCAGGCAGAGCTCCGGGAAGCTGTCGGGGAGGCAGGCGCAGGCTGGGGGCCGGGACGCCGGGGCCGGTGGGGTGCGCAGCTGCCCGGAGCAGCGATGCCTGTCCAGGCCAGCTTGTGGGCTCTGCATAGCAAAGTGTGCGCAGGACCCCAGGGGATTCCCAGATTTACTACCGGTGAAGGGCAATAATCACGCAAGGAGGAGCAATTATTGCCAAATCATTTAGGATTTAAAAAAATCACTGGCAAGAAGATAGAGGTCAGGAGGTGCGCTGTCAGGGGAAATAAAAATACTCCACCTGCCAGGCCTGGCTTCACTTCCTTTCAGACACAACATGGTGGTGGAGCGGGGGGGGGGGTGGGGGGCGAGATGGAGAAAAAATGAAAGGTCGGATCCCCTAGAACCCAGAATCCAGAGAGTCAGAAGGAGGCGCCACAGTCTCAGGGGCAGGTTTCCCAGGCTGGGTTCCACATCAGTCATTCCTCCTTCGCCTGTGCCCCTGGTTTCCTCTTCAATGTCCTAGGTGCCCAAGGGAAACCTCATCTAACAGGCAGCGATGCTTTGGACTGCAAACTTCCAGTGCCGATGAGCTTCCACAGTTCACAGATACTTTCCTGTCCCAGGGCTCTGCCAGGAGGATTAGGGCAGGAAGAGCAGGGCTGGGTAGTCAAGGTGGAGTGAGCTCAGTGTCTCTATCTATAGCCCCAGGGAGCACATATTCCCCTGGAAGATGCCTTGAATTGACGGCTCACTCTAGGACAAGCCCTGGACCCAGGCCCCAAAGGAACCCAGGCTCCCAAAGAGACCTGGAGACAGTGCGACGCTGAGTGATTTCCACTGTGGCCTGACACCTTCATAGGGAACAAGACTAACAGCAAAACTCAAAGACCACTTTTTCAAAAAGCCAGAAATCATGGTGTTGGTAAGTAGGACATGGGCAAACAAGCATCCCTGTACACAGCAGGTGAGGAAGGTGAACAGACACACCTTTCTGAAACAGAAATAAGCAACATGCGTCACAGCAACCCGACCACATCACCAGGATTTGCAGCAAATAATTAGAAATGTACAAGAGGATGTACACACAAGATGTGTTCATCAGGGTTATGCACAAAAGCAAAATTGGAAGCAGCCTCATCTCCATCAATAGGGAATGGTCAAGAACGTTACGGGAGCGTGAAGAGTGGAATATTATGCAGCCGTGAAAACTGCTTTGTTAAAGTGCTTTAATAAGCACAAAGAAAGTTGTCCCCTAAAAAAGAATAACATCGGGGGAGAGATCCAAGATGGCTGATTAGCAACAGCTCAGGAATGTAGCTCCCAGTGAAAGCACAGAGAACGAGTGGACGCCGCACTTTCCAATGAATTTTTGCTGCCCACAGACCAGGAGATTCCCGGCAGAGGAGCCACACGGGTCACCAGTGCAACTCTTTTGGCCAGCGCGGCTGTTTTACCAGTGCCCCAGCCCGGCGCTTCCCGGTGCGGAGTATACAGGATGGACGGGCTTGGCTGGTCCCATCCCCACAAGGAAAACAGCAATTGGAAGCGCTGAGGACTGAGAGTTTCACAGCAAGCACAGCGAACCCAGGAAGGTCTGGCTCTGTGGGGAACGGGCATCCGCCAAAGGAAAACTAAGAAACAGAAAAACTTCATCACCGGGCGTAGAGAGATCCAAGATGGCCGCGTAGCAGAAGCTCAGGATTGTAGCTCCCAGTGAAAGTGCAGAGAGGGAGTGGATGCCGCAATTGCAGATGAATTTTTGATGCCCACAGACTGGGAGATTCCCGGCGAAGGAGCCACATAGGTCGCCAGCGCGACTCTTTTGGCCGGCGCGGCGCTTCTCGGTGCGGAGTATACGGGACTGGATGCCCTTTTAGTCGGGCTCAGCCGGTCCCATCCCCACAAGGAGAACAGCAATTGGAAGCGCTGAGGACTGAGAACAAGCACAGCTGAACCCGGGAAGGCCCAGCTCTGTGGGGAAGGGGCGCCCCCCGA